>CALNHX010003940.1:0-138158 GCA_940337035.1 Agriotes lineatus | reverse complement strand
GCATATGAGATGCACATCAATAAGACGGTCACTGCTAAGGCAACAAGGATAGCTTGCATAGTTCAGATAAATGTACAGTTCACAATAAAAGGCAGTAGCTGTTCTCGTTCCAATTTACGTGTGCAAAACAAATATTTATTTACATGTATCTATTTCTCCAGAAACAAGAACATTTATTGAAATTCTATTTTTTCACATAAGCATTATTTTAAAGTTACTGTTATTTTTAGTTATTTTCCAATAATCAAGTAATACAGAAATTCTACAATTTAAGTTTTGTTTGGTTCAAAATGCTAGCACCTACTCAGCAATAATTTTTCAAATTTTTGGTAAATTGGGTGTAGATAAGGCAGAATAGCAGTAAAAACGTGCCCTGTGTGTAAGTGATAGAGAAGGACATACGTTTAATTGCAATATTTAAAATGGAAGCTCAAAAATTACCCGTCCACTAAAGTTCCTTTCCAGATATTTTATTTTACAGGTTTGATTTTTTATTCGGCATTTAGTGTTTTAAATTTAAAGTTAGTCTCGTGAAATATTCTTTTGTTGAGGTGGATTGTGGTTCTGAAAAGAACCTTTTTTTTGGAGAGCAGAAGAATCCCCCACTTCGTCTTCGGTATTTGGAGCTGGTGCCCCTGGAACCCTTATTTTTGAAGTAAACACAATCAACAAAATGTAGCGAAACTAACAATAACAAATACAAAACAGAGTCCAATAATGCAACAATAACAAAAACAAAACAGAATCCAATAACGCAATAATAACAAAAATAAAACAGGGTCCAGTAACGCAACAATAACAAAGAAAACAAACAGTAACAACAAGCACTAAGAAATTAATGTCCACAGAATCAGCACTTTTTTCAAGAGTGTGCCGAAACATAAAAATCTCGTATGCCATCCAATATTTGCTAAACAGTAAATTATAAATACATTTACGGAGCGAAGGCAGTATTCAACAGAGCCAATCTTACAGCTATATTTGCATTATCTGCTTGTGCTGCGATTATAACTTGTTCAACTTCAGCTGCTTCTGCAGGTATTTTACCATATGCAAAAGGGACATCATCTTCAAGTTCAATGGTCATGTTATGCAAAACAGCACATGCCACAATAACTGTCAACGTTGTCTCGAATTTAATCCTCATACGTTGCAAAAGACAAGGAAAACGCCTCTCTTTAAAATGCCAAAACATCTTTCGACTGGATTGCGAGTGGCAACATGAGCAATATTATATGCTTGTTCATTAGGTGTACGAGGGTTCAGGATAGGTGTTAATAGGTACTTTTTACATGGATAACCATTATCACCTAAGAGGTAGTCATTGCCGTAATCTCCATTTTCCAAGTCTGCATTTAATGGTGAATCGTTAAAAATAGTGCTGTCGTGAACAGAACCAGGCCATCTAGCCACAATATTTTGGATCTTCAAAGACGCATCGCATACAACCTGGACATTTATAGAAAAGTATCCTTTTCTATTACGGAAAAGTTCAGCATTTGGTCCACCGGGTGATTGAATTGGGATATGCCTGCAGTCAATAGCTCCAATAACCCCAGGAAACCGTCTAATGTTATAGAACTCCAGTTTTTTTGCAGCTCTTTCTTGATTCTGTGGCATTCTAATATATCTGTTCTTTAGCCGTGCAATGTGGCAACTTACTTTGTTGATAATTCTGCAAACACTGGATTTATGCATTCCTATGTGATCACCGATCAACTGTTGAAATGCACCAGTGGCATGAAATCTCAGAGTAAGTAGCAGTTGATTCAGGGCACTGATTGATTTGTTTCTTTTTGTAGGAGGTTCTATCAAATCTCCAAAAATGTGGATCATTTCCATTACTGTCTCCTTTGAAAACCGGTAACGCATTTTAAAGTTCAGGTCGTCAAGCACATCAAACGGATTTTTTCTGTCTGGAAGCAGTCGTCGTGGAATATGCTCCACTTCTTCGTCAGAACTTGACAGTTCAGATAACGATGATAAGTCACTCATTATTTGTTGTAATTAAATAACTGTATATTTACAAAATGTACTTATTTTTAATAAATAAACTGTCACTGACAGTAAATTATTTGACTTCTGTCAAGTTGACAATAGTGCCTTGTTTCTGACGTAGCGTCAGACTTGATCTGACGTGCGATTAAACTTAACGATGGTTTCTGCAACTCAAATCTTGACTTAACGTCACGTTAAGCTGATTTGACGTAGGATTAGCTACCGCAGCGTTAGGTAACGTTGTGTCAACTAACGAAGCTTTCAGAAACTGAAATTGACATTTAACGTAGCGTCAAGTACTTAACGCTGCGTTACAATTCTGACGTGCCTTTCTGCAACCGGCCCTAAGGGTAAGATTAAAAGCTAATGACGTATAGCAAAAAAATCCGAAGTTGCGACAGACTTGCATTATTTATTGAAAATACTATATTATACGATGATATTGCATCTGCAGGAGAGAAATTGCTACTTCCTGCACACCTTGGTATTTTGAATTTTGTTAAACTCTATTCACTATAGTCCCGGATTGTCAAAAATGACGTTTTATGGAAGCACTGTAGAATTTCTATTGGTTTTTTTGTTACTTTTAGGTTGGACAATTTTTAAAATTTGCGTTTTTGTTACCTGGAAACTTTTATTTATTTTTGCTTAAGTCAGTTCGAAATAAAAAATATTTTGATTTAACCATAACCTATAATTTTGTTTGGATCCATGTTAGCCTACTTGATTAAAATATAAAAACAATTAATTTTACTGGTATTTTTTATTCAATCATACGTTATCTTACATCGTTGAAAAGAGAATAAAAAATTCTATTCAGTAACCTAAAAATCCAATATGGGGCCAATATAACTTAAGGAAGTTGATACGAGTACCTCAAAAGCAGCCAACCGGAATTTTTTGTACGACAATTTTAAATTGGTCTCACTGAAAACAGCGACTTTTATATATAACCTTTTTTTGTATCTCTTATACTTACAAAGATATTTGACATACAAGAAAATTTTTATTTTTTTTTAATAACTTTTGACTGGTTGGACATTTTGAAACTGCAAAACATTGCCCATTTAACCAAATCTCCATTTTCAATGATAAGAAAGTTACCCATGCAATTCCACTCGATCTGGGACACGCTGTATATCTATAGGAACGTTCCCTATCAGCCATTGGGACGCGCCGTGTGGAGGTTGAGGCCCCCCCACCCCAATCTGTTCCATCTGAAGTTGTGACTGGCCCCTATTAAGTTCAAAACCAATTCCTCAAATGGACTAGACCAGGCACCACATACCTATCAATGGATAAAGATACAGGAGGAGGAGGCCTGATATTAGCAGTTACGTCTTCTACCTTCTTCTTTAGTTGAATTCTATTTAACATGACTAACTTCGACCGAAGATATAGTAAGCGGTATATTACAGTGCATTTTGTTCAAAATTAAAACTTAAAAAAAATGTTTGAAACTCATACTTCAAAAACCATTAAGTTTAGAAAAAAAGTGGTTAGAAGAGAAATTGTTTATTCTATTATGATCTACATTTTTTATTTAAAACATTTTTTCTATCTGTATCGGTTACGGAATCATATAGAAAAAAACCAAAAATGAGCTGCAATTTTTCAATTTGGCTTAAATTTTAGGGGACTTTCGCTATATTGGTAAATGTAACATCTCCACTAAATTCCTTGCTTGTATTAATTTTTTCAAGGTTTGTGTAATTTTTTGCTTATTTTTCCTGCACTAATAATAGTACTTTACTTTTTTTTTGTAAAACTGTAAATTCACAGTTGAAATTGTTTAAACCGAATATTTTCCTATTTGATGATAATGGACACCATTAGCAATCTATTTTGGCTTCAGGAAATTACACAACCCATAGTGCATCCCGTCTCCTTTAATGTTCTTTGTTTGATCATAACTTAAATACAGCAGACGCTCGATATCGTGAACTAATTCAAACCAAGTGTGTGCAAGCGTGATTTTATTAATAAAGGAACGTTTAATAACACAATAAAAAACAAAACATATTATAACAGCGATAAGTAATACATATTTATAATGAGAAGAAAAATAAGCTGCTATTTTATTCTACCTATGTTCAACAATGACTAAAATGAAATGCAAACGCATCACAAACACCCATCTGATCGACTCAGTTGTGTCGCAGAGGGGAAACCCCTACATAAATCGGTGACTAATCTGTGTTGCAGAGAGGAATGTCCTACATAAATCGGCAACTAACCATCGCCAAGAACTGTTTACGTTATCGAACTGTACAGGTTGTTTACGTTATCGGGCGTTCTGTTTGATCTTATAGTATGAATTTTGTGTTCTCATTAGCACGATGTTTTCATTATCCGGTGTTTACGTTATCGAGCGCTTGCTGTAATGGCAAAAGATGGGCTGATTCTGTGTACTATTATAAAGTGCTAAGCACAGAATCATAGTTGAAAAACGTTGTACTCCTTGAACTTTGCCATATTTATTATGCAACTATTTACACTACACTATAACACCACTGCTGCTAAGTCACTTCAAACTTTTGATATTTTATCAAACTCTTTAATAATAGATATTAGGCTATAATGTTAAACAAATTATTTGCTTAAAAAAATCTGCGATATGAAATAGAATACATAGTATAAAACACATATGCCACAATTTTTTATTAAATTATTGTCATCTACTGTCTGACCTATACCATCGAATAGATAAAAATTGCTTGGTAGAACAAACTGCCTTTTCACTTTCTATCTTTCATCTATATTTTTTTTAAATATTAATTAATACAATATTCTTTTCACCTGAATATTTGAGAATCTTTTCTGGTGATGACACTTTTATACAGGGTGTTTCATAACGTACAGAGGAGACTAAAAGAGTAGCTAGAAGGGATCAAAATTATTTTCTTAATAAACTTCTGACCAAAACCCAACATAAAGAAAGTGACAGCAAGTTAAAGTTAAATAAATTAACAAGCATTCTTTACAAACTGAAGTAGTAATTTACGTTTTAAGTTCAAGCAAGGATATTTGAGAGTTAACAAAACAATGTTTATTTCAAAAAATTAATAAAAAATAAATAATATAAAAATTACGGCTATAAAATTTTGTTTTAAACACTTAAAAGTTAGTGTTCACTGATGGAGAACTGCTGACTATTTAATAATAACTAAAAAACAAGTAGCTGTAGAAATTTCTTTTACTGATGATTCACTTAAACGTCAAAGTTAAGATACATCAGCTATGAAGTATTTAATTCCACTTAAATGGCTAACCACAGTAACGAAGAATATGTAGATACGATTATTATGTATGAAGCTGCGGAAGAAAACGCTGCACGTGCAAGACGTATGTATTCGGAAAGATTTCCAGATCGTCAAATGCCTTCCAAAAATACTTTTCTTCGAGTAGCCCAACGCGGAAGAGACTGGAAATTTACAACCTAAGAAAGGCAATGGTTGCGGCAGACCAAATCAACATAATGTGACTGTGGAGAAAAAACTTTTATAAATGGTTGATGCTGATGCAACTACAAGTACGCGCCAAATCTCCCACCGAGTTGGAGTTTCTCTATCCTTTGTTTAGCACACATTGAACAGCAATGGTTGTACCCCTATCATCTGCAAAAGATGCAAGGAGTGACTCTCATGGATCATCCGCTGCGGAAGCAGTTTTGCGAATGGCTGCTAAATCGCACTAATAGGGAAGCAGAATTTCCAATACACGTACTGGTGATGGATGAATGCTGTTTTACTAGGAATGGTGTTCTCAACTTATACAATTCTCACATATGGGCTGATCAAAATCCGTATGTGATTCGCCAGAGTAGCTTTCAGCAGTATTTTAGTTTGAATCTGTGGGCTGGTGTTTTGAACAACACCTTAATAGGGCCTTATGAATTACCAGCACGCTTTAATTGCGATTCTTATTTGCAGATTTTACAAGAAGTTCTGCCAGAGCTCCTCGAAGATGTTTCTATGCATGATGGCTGTATTTCACATTTTAGTCATGTTGTATGAGATTACCGCGACATCATCTTTCCACAAAGATGGATCAGTGTGGATGGATTCATTTCATGGCCCTCACGCAGTCCAGATCTCAAGCCAGTGAACTTTTTCTTATGGGGTTTTATGAAAGGATTGGTATATGCTACCGAAGTTGATACAATCGACGAATTGTGACGTCGCGTCAACGCTGCAACAGAGCAGTTACGACAACAATTTCCAAGAGTATCAAAAAACTGAATTCGTTGAGCGCGAAGGCGTTGAAATGCAGGGTCAGTATTTTGAACACGTAATGTGAATGTTTTTTTATTTAAAAAGGTATCTTATTTTTACTGTGTGTTTTCTGTATACACTTTACAGAATCTAGATTGACTCTCAAGTAGGCCATGAAAGGCGCTGTGATCATATTTGATTTCACTGAATTGGCAATGTGTGGAAAGAAGTAATTGTCAAACATACACAGCTTGGTTATAATTTAAATGACAAGCAATCAGTAGCAGTGAGTAGAGGGATTTTGTTTGCGCAGTGACTAACGTCATATTACAGATTCTTTGTGTTTTAAAGTGTGACAATTGCTGTTGCTGTTGTAATTGTTAATTCTGTTATTTTGTTATTGTTGCTATTTTTGTGAGTATTGTTAATTCTATTTTGAAATGCGCCATACCACAATGTTGAGTACGCCTCTGATTTATTGTGTCATTTAGCTTAAATAAGGTTAACAATTTAATGTCAATATGATAGATGTCAAAAATTTTACGAATACAGCTACCCCAGTTTTCTTCATACGTTATGAAACACATGTATATAGAATTCTCTTTTACTATAATTAGAGAATTTGTGAACAAAGGAATCCATGCACTAAATTTAATTTCTACTTTATAAACCCATACAATTAAATACTTACTTGAGGTTTCGTTAAGTGTAGCATAGTTTTCCAAAATTGAAGCATTGCAACTCTGTCGAATTGTACGTAATGGAGACTGAGGAATAGCTTGCTGGCCATAAAGTGAACGATGGGAGTTTTGGATATCCTTACTTTGACATTTTGCGCAGGTGCAGACGCAACCTAATCATATTAAACCATTAACATTAAAAACTATTTTCCCTAACAAAGTATACTTAAAGCACTGATTACTGTATGACTCAAATTAATGTAGTTAATTTTGGTACCCATTTAAAAGTGAACTAGACCCCATGATTACAGCTGTAAGGGGACGGGTGATTTATAAGCACATCAAACATTAATACAAGAATTTAGTATAAAAAACACAAACTTTGACAGAAAATTTGACATTAATCGTTTTCATGGAACCACTCACCGTTGTTGGCTATGCAGACGCTGGTATTTGGTACCACCACAGATGACCTTCTCATTTCTAGCAGTGAACGCCTCCATGACTTTCCTGGCTTCAATAATACTGGTTTTCTAAGTGGTAGCATAGGGACTGCAAATGTATGTTCTTGCTCTTCGGCACTTTCATTGATAGTATACAAGGTTTCATTGGCCAGGACTGTCGCTGTTGTATTTAACTGTATGGTGGAATTAATGACTGAGTTTACTTCTTCTACTACAGGATGGTCAGTTCTGTCAGTTGCAGGGCTTTGGGTCAATATCTGCTTTGGTGCAGAAATAACTGAATTTTCTTCATCAGATGAACTAACTTCAATAATTTCTTCGTTCTCTGTAAAATAAAAGAGTGTAATCGTCAACATATTAATTACACCAACTGAAATAGCTAATTTAAATTAGAGATATGGCTTTTTAGTTAACTATACAGGTTAAACTTATACAGAGTGAATTGAGTACACATAGATGCAGCAATCTTCCTTAAAAAAAATAAATAAATACTGAATGTACTGTTTTCAAGACAACTGTAACGTTCCTCGTATAAAAAATGCAACTAAGAGTTCATTTGAAAATTTTTTCAGTGTTTGAAGTATACCAACTTATATTTTTGCGTTTCCTAAATATTTTGACATTACTTTTTGTTCTTTGGAGTACAAGGATATTAAAAACCTGTTTTTCCAAACTTTTGGTATGGCTGAAAGATGTGGACATGGCTTAACCATATATTTTTGAACCCAGACTAAGAAATTAATTTTGCTTATAACGAAACAAACAACAATAACACGGTTGGATCAATGTAGATAGTATTCAGAATGACATTTTAGTCGAGTAGAAGTATAAGTGATCTTTTAAGAAGATACTGGTTATTAATATAGGTGAACTACTAGTGGATGAAGATCAAGAGGGCTATGTACTGCATGGAAATTTCCGTGAAAATATAGCAGAAATATCTGTTCATTTAATTTGTTAGACTACACCAGCAGTTTTAATGTCCGCACAAGAGAGATTGGTTAATAGAAGAATTATTATTAAGCATTCCCATTTAGTCCAATCTGCAGCTAAAAAATGTCTGGAAAATAAATTAAAAACAATAACAACAATTTAATTCAAAAAGAAAGTCAGATAAGTATAAGAGACAGCAAAACATGAACAAATTAAAGGGATGAAGTAAAAGTTTACTGCAATAAAAGTATAATTAAGAAATATAGTCCAGTCATTTTATGCATAAATTTTTTTTTTATTTAGTAATTTAATCAGCAATCAGAATACAAGAATTCTATAAGCTAACTTATGAATAGCGAGGGATGGCATGATGAATAGAGCTTTTCTGAGTGATGAATTCATTCACAAATTTGATTTTGAGGTCATTGTGTATCGTGTTATTGGAAACGAACCACGGGGCATCTAGTATTGATCTCAACAATTTGGACTGGCATCTTTGGATTATGGAAACGTTGGTGTTGCTGGTACATACCCAGAGTTCTATACCATAAGTCCAAATATGGTTTCCTAAATCAGGATTTTGTTTTCTACAGCTAGCTTCGATTTTCTACCTAGTAACCAGTTTAGCTGTTTGGTGATTAGATTTATTTGCCTCCGTTTCTTTAGTAAATGGGGTTTCCAAGTTAGTTTTGCGTCCATGGTCATTCCCAAGTATTTTACTTCGACTTGTTTGGGTATTAGAATGTTGAGTGAACGTGATATGACTCGATTTGCTTTAGTTTATTTGTATTCTCCATTTTTCGACCCAGTCTTGTAGTATGTTGAGGTGGTCTTGTAGGTTCAGTACTGCTTGTTGAGGGTCAGGATTTACTGATAGTATGGTGGTATCGTCGGCGAATGTGCCAATTGTTATGTTTCTGAAGGTTGGTATGTGTGACGTGAGGAGAACATAGAGCACTGGACCCAGGGTGGTACCCCTGCTTTGATTGGATGCAATTTTGATCTTTCATTCCCTACTTTGACTTGAAACTGTCGGTGGCTGAGATAGGATTGGAGAAGGGTAAAGTAAGAAGGACGGATTTACTTACTTTAGAGAGGAGACCAGTATTCCAAACTCTGTCAAAAGCCTGGGATACGTCGAGGAATACCGCTGAACAGTAGCATCTGTCCTCAAAGGCTTTTTGAATGAGGTCAGTTAATCGGTGTAACTGTTGTATTGTTGAATGTCCTGACCGAAATCCAAATTGGTGGTGTGGTGTCAAGTCTGCTGGCAAGTCGATTTTTATTCTGTGTAATAGAAGCTTTTCGAATACTTTAGAAATCACTGGGAGAAGACTTATTGGGCGGTAGGAATTAGCATCTGAAGGTTCTTTCCCTGGTTTGACTATAGTTATTATTTCTGACAATTTCAAGTGTTTTGGCCAATATTGTATTCTTATGCTTCCGTTGAATATGTAAGTTAATAGCACTAGTGCTTTTTTAGGAAGTTCTTTTAACATTTTTGGTGTGATTTTGTCTATTCCAGAAGCTTTATTAAGTCCCAGAAGTTTGATCTCTTTTTGTATTTCTCCTGGAGTAGTGAGTGTTATTTGTTGCTGTGTTTCTGTAATTCGTGAGAGGTTTTGCTCCATTTCGTGGTCTATGTCATCGATGTGCGGAGTAAAGATTTTAGAAAAATGTTGTGCAAATAATTCGGATTTTTCTGCATCACTTTTTGCCCATGGTTCTAAGTGTCGAATTGTTTGTCTAATAGATGGTATGGATGCTATCTGTTTAGGTTGTTCAGGTATTCTTTAAAATATTCTTCTCTCATTTGCTTGAGTTTAGTTTTCAGTTTGTTTGTTAGATCGTTGAATTTGGTTTTGTCAAAAGGGTTTCGCGTACGGTGTCAAATTGCTCTAGCTTTCCTTTTTTCTATTAAAAGTTGTTTAATTTCTAACGGAGGTTATTGACGTATTCTTGTGGATGTTGAGGTGGGGTGGATTGTTGTGCAGCTTCTTGTAGTAGGTGTATGAGTTTGGCCATTGTTGAGTCCAGATCATCCGGTGCTTGCAATTTTACATTTAGATTTATTTTGTTTGTAAGTATGGTCCTGAACTCATTCCAGTTTATTTTATAATTATGGAGTTTTATGTCTCGCTGTTTTGGGAGAATTATTGAGCAAATAGTTGCTATCACTGGGGAATGGTCAGACGATAGGTCATAGTTAGGAATTACGTTTGTATAAGCTGACGGGAGCCCTTTTGTTACAAAAAAGTCCAAAAGGTCTGGTAGTTTTGCTGGATCAGTTGGCCAGTATGTTGGCGTGCCTGTAGGTAAGAATGAATAATTACAACCCTGCATCTGTTTAGCCAGTTCCCTTCCTTTTGTTGTGGTGAGCCGCGAGCCCTATAGGGTATTCTTGCTATTATAATCTCCTTCAGCGAGAAATTTTGAACCAAGAGTTTGAGAGAATAGTTTGAAATCTTCTTTTTTTATTTTATGCCTAGGTGGGCAATATACCGCTGAGACTGTGAGTTCGTAGGGGAATGTTTGGACTTTGACGGAAGTGCCTTGTAGTTGATTTTTCCCATAGTTAGGTAATTGTTAATGGTTTATCGATTGTTTTATAAAGATAGCACTTCCTCCATGTGCGGTTCCATCTGGATGGTTCGTATGGTACAGTTTGTAGTTAGGAATATTAAGATAACTTTCTGCTGTAAAATGAGTTTCGCTTATAAGTAGGATATCAAGATGTTGTTCTTTGAGAAAGAGTATTACCTCGTCCTTGTGCTGAATTGGTCCATTTGCGTTCCAGAGTGCTATTCTTAAAAAGTTGGCCATTACTTTAGTTTGTTGACAAGCGTGGATAGCATATTTAGTACTGAGCTGTTTTGTTGCATGAGTTGGTTAAACATTTGTCTGAATTCTTCTAAGAACTTATGAAGTGTGATATCTTGTGTCACATTATTACCACTTTTAACTACGTTTGCATAGCTTGTGGCATTATTGAAATGGCCTGAAGGTGATTGTACATTACTGTTGATATTTTGGATGTATTGAGGTCTTTGTGTGATGCTTTTATTTTTAGTGAGATTATGATAGTAGCTACAGCCTTGTAGTTGGCTGGATGTGGTCCACCACATAGCGCACACGTAGCAGGAGTATCTTTACTCTTTTTGCAAGCTGTTGTGTTGTGTTGACCCCCACATTTTACGCAGAGATAGGTTCTATTGCACTAGCTTTTAGAATGGCTATATAGTTGACATCTCGTACATTGAATTATGGTTTTAGATTTGTTGGGGGGTTCTATTACAACTATTTTGTTTTGTAGAGCTTTTATGTTGTATATGTCCTTGTTGTTGTCTGAAGGTTCTAAGTCAACGAAGAACAAATTTAGAGGTTCTTTAGTTTGATACTTTTTCGCGATAATTATGATTCTGACTACGTGGCCTTTGGCAGTTAATTCAGCCTTTATGTCTTGTAACTCTACAGTGTGGTGGAGATGTTTTATGACAACTCTGTAGGCACGGTCGTTTTTTAATTGGTAAGAGTGGTAATTGACATTCTTATCTTTTAGGTATTTTACCATCTTTCATATGTGTCTGTTGTGTTGCAATTGATTTTAATAATGTTGTTTGCCATTGATCTAGTGGTGTATTCTTCTTTAGTAGCCGTTTCCGTTAGCTGTTCTATCATTTTTGGGTAATTTATGACATCGTATATGAAAATTGGCGGTGGTTTTATGTCGTCCAGAGAGAGAGAGAGGAGAGTTAAAGAGCAAAAGAACCCAAAATCCCCAACTACAAATTCAATTTGCTGAAATACACAAGCTGACGAAGAGGGAACACAGAAGAAAAAAAGGGGAGAAAAAGATAGTAAAAATACTGGGCCAGACTGGATCAAAACATCAAAACAATAAGCAAGGAGCCAAGCCAAGAGAAAAATCTCATGGATACATGCATTAACAAATTCAGACCAGACTAAAACACAAGTAAGAAAAGAATTGCTCAAACTCGCTACAGATCTTTACTCAGAACTTTACACCAGCAAGCTAAACAAAGAGAGAACACCAGCAGGATCACGCTGAATTCAACCCCACTATTACTGAAATCAGTAAAAAAGAAGTCGCAGCAACCCTCAAGAACCCCAAGTTAGAATAAACTCCAGGTGATGATGGTATAAAAAATGAAATGCTGAAATGCGGTTCCAGCAAAATGATAAAAATAATAATACTTTAAATTAGGACCCTTTAGACCCCACCTGTTGAATGCTGTAATAAGTGAACCACCTGTAGACTGCCAGATTAACATACAGGGCACAAAATGTGGACACCTGCCAAAGACATAGAAACAAATTACGAGTAATGCAATCAAGGATGGAAAGAAGCATGCTTGACATAAAAATCAGGGTGAGCTTAGTGAAGATCGGGGATCAGACTTTCACGGGTGATTTGGTGAAGAGCGTATCTTTGACCAACTTTGTCGTGTTTAGTTTCCCTTCAAGGTTATTGAAAATGACAGCTTAGCTGTCGAAATACGTATTTAGCGATTTTTAAATATTTGAGCGATTAAGAGGTTTTTGACGTATTGTAATCAGATTCAAACCACAGGCTCCAGTAGTGATTTATTTAATCAGGGAGAGAACAAAAACTGAAGATCCAGTAGCAAGATACAGACAGCTGAAATGGAACTCTGCCGAACACCTCGCCAAGGTCAGAGGATAACACATGAGCAGCAGGACAACCAAATGACCAAGAGGGCGCCCAAGAAAAACATGAAAAAATCTGGTGCGATACACGCACACAACTTCCTTTTACAGTGATCTTATAATTAGCCAAAAATTTGATTTTTAATTCTTAAGCATTTGTCAAAATTTTTCAAAAATTGGAAATTCTACGGAAATCATTCAAAATAGAGCGTTAGATGAAGAGACAAATTTTATGTACATTTTTAAGCTGAATTCAAAAATGTAATAATATACCGGGTGTTCTATTTAAAATACGAGTTAATAAAAAAAACTAGAAAAAAAACAAAAGAAACCCATTTTAGAAGTATTCAACTGGAAAATCACCTATCTCACATCAATACACATTAAAAATGTAATAAAAATGTAAAGTTTGAAAAAAATCGTTAGAGCCGTTTTTAAAAAAATCGAAAAAAACTGAAAAATCACAAGAGTAAACACCTAGTCTAAGAGCTGGTGACATTTTTTAGTGATCATTTAGTTAAGGCCTATTTTTGAAAAAATGTTGCTGGAGGCATTTATAAGTGTCATCTGTAAGGATTATCCTTGATAGCGGTATCAAAGGAAGGCAGAACACCCCCAATTTCAAACTATAAGTATACCTACGTCAAATTCGAGGTTAGCAGGTTAGGTTTGTAACGGTGCACACCCTGGTTACCTGTTGCTTGTTTATAGGCCTACGTTGTGTGATTTTTTACTGGTTTCGGCGGGTGCTTTGACGACAGTTACAGTTACTTTAACTAGGCTTCCGTATTTACTGTTTTCACTCCGTTCGTATAGGGGCTGGCGACCTCCAGCTTTTACACCAAAGAAAACAACAACATGTCAAGCGATGGTTATTTATTAGGACAAAGTAAACAGTACACTGCGCTTACAATTATTTGCCTAACGCCAATTGGCCGTTTGCCGGCCGTAAACTTGTTACGAAGGGCCTGGTGGTGTTAGTGAGATAGTAGAGAAACAAGGAGTTGTTACGCAACGCTCACTTACAAACAAGACCAAAGAGGAAGCCTTGCAGTGCCAGTTTGCGTGCTAACGAGAGAAGTGAAGGCAAAGAGTTGTTAAACAACGCCCACCTGCAAACAAGGCCCAAAGGAGAGGCCTTGCGGTGCCAGTTGGTGTGCTAACGAAAGAAGTAAAGGCAAAGAGTTGTTAAGCAACGTAAGTAAATTCTGGATTTCGTGGCTATAAGCGCGATTTTAATTGGTTATTTTCCTTCCAAAACTCACGACGGCCCTTAATCCTTTCTGTTGTGGTTTTAAATGCTTCTCACGACCCCCTTGACATGTGTTTCCTTTGACCGAAAACGTACACTCATAAATTTCACAAACTAATTTAGTCGGCGGTTTCTAAGCTTTTTGACCCTTAAGTTTGCCTCAAACACCGGGTCATAAATCTAATATAGGAATTTTCGATTATGGGCCCGGGGCGCAATCAACAGCTGTGAAGGAATTGTGTTACAACTTGCAAAACAAAACAAAAGCTTCCGTTATGTCATATAATTCCAACTAATTTTATACATAAAAGATATCTATAAACTACGGATTATCATTATCCTAGAACTAAAAAATGCCTGAAATAAAATGAATGTCTTTCCTAAATAAAATGCCTGGAATAAAATAAATGTCTCCTAAATAAAATGCCTGAAATAAAACAAACGTACTTCCTAAAATAAGCTAGATAAAATTTTAAATAACGTGTCTGTAAATACGCGACCCTCACAGGTTTTGCGTCAGTCTGTGTTAAAACTGATGGAAAACAAAACCTGATAACCTCAAATTTGACATAGACTTACAGTGCCACCAACCTATTATTCATACGTTTCAATTTCCACAGCTGCCCCTTATGGACTTTTTAATGTAAGTTTTGACACAAACTGACACAAAACCTAACCTGCTAACCTCGAATTTGACATACACTTACAGTAAAAATTGAGGGTGTTCTGCCTCCTTCCGATACCGCTATTAAGAATAATCCTTACAGATGACACTTATATATGTCTCCAGCAAAATTCTCTCAAAAAATAGGCCTTAACTAAATAATCACTAAAAAATGTCACCGGCTCTACTACTAACCATACTTCCGATTATGCAATTTCCTTCAAAAGCTTGCTGTCGCATCTAGATAGTTCACAAAACTTTTCGTTTTTGAGATATTCTGTTCACAAACACACAGACAGACAGACCAATAAACAAAAACATGTTTTTTGGGTTCAGGGGACTCTAAAACGTAAAGATCTGTTGAAAACTCAATTTCGAATTTTTGAGGTGAATCCAATACTTCCTTTATCGTAAAAGGAAGTAAAAAACTGGAGGACCTTGGCACGAAAAGATTATGGAAAAACACGGGGAGGCCTACAAATTACAAATTACAATTGGCCCCTGAGCAACTTCAGTGTAGATTTGAATTACCTTACTACTCCAGGAGCATTAAGATTCGCCTGCCGAAAAAATCCAAGTAAACTGAAATTTTGCATACACCTTTATTTTAACATTACAAATAATGTCTCAAAAGTCCTCATCGATATCAAACTTGCGTTTTGAGTTATTCAAGGTCAAAGGTCACAGAAATAAGTTTTTGATGATTTGAAAGGGATTGAGAGTAAGAAGTTGATAAGCTTTCTCCAGCAGACCGGATTATTTAGTTCTATCTAACCAGTGCGTAAATACGACTTGCAGGGATGCGGCTAATAATCTTAGCAATTGATGCCGCGACTAAAGAAGAAAAAAAAAAGTTTTTTGCATATATTTCGCTTTCTATGGGTCGTATGACTTTTTTAGTTAATACAAAAAATGAAGGCTAGAAAATTCTATACAAAAAAGGTTAAATAGGTTTTTACGTACAACCAACCATTTAGTAAATAACACACTGCTAAGTTTTGCAAACCCAGTTTTTTTACATGGTTCTCCTGTAGTCCTAATCTATGTTTTTCCTTGTTTTAACTACGTTCTACACAGAGCCGGATTAAGGGGGGGGCTAAGGGGGGCTGCAGCCCCGGGCCACCGAATTTCGGGGGCCTCGAAAAGATTCGAAGGTTATAATCTAGTGCGGTTTCTAATCATTTAGATACCTTTGTACCTGTTGCATAAATGGGAATGGGGCCTCTAAAAAAATTTAGCCCTGGGCCTCACATATCATTAATCCGGCTCTGGTTCTACTTCTACAGTTCGTTCTCATTCTCATACTCGTCCTCCCCCTCCACATATTCTTCTTCGTTCTCTTTTCTCTCTTCATTAACTTCTTTCCCGCCATTTTCTTCTGCTTTTGTAATATTTTCTGTAACGAGATCAACAAGATTACTCTCATTATATTCTCCATCTTGAATCTTTTCTGTTGAGTCTTCAATAGAACTATCAATATTTGCGTTGAGACATGACTGATTCTGACAATCGCCACACAGTATTGAACAGGACAGCCCAACTTCTCTACACCCGCAATTTGTGTTACATCCTTTGTAAAATTGCAAAAGATGGTGTTTAGAAGTATATGTGGCGCAGGTGACAATAGTGTCTTAATAGGTTTTTAGAATATCATTATTGATCGTCCGCCCCCACTGTTCAGGATTACATTACCGAGCCAGTTCTGTACCTGATAATATATTACACTCAAATGTTGGTGAGCGGCTGCGGCAGTAGATGAAAGTGAAAATGACAATTTCACAGCGGTGTTAAGTCTTGTTTACTTCGCGAATATCATGTTTCGATAGTTGTCAATGGATATTTCTGATTGAGGACCTCCATACATTGCCAGAAGAATGTGTACTCCATTCTACAAAATGGTCTTTACTGGACAATTTTCCTGCTTAAAAACTTCCGCTGATTGCTGCAAGTCTGGGCATTTCTCGACCATTTTAAGAACTTTAATTTTTCCTTGTTAAACAGTGCAGATGCTGAGTCGCACACAGTGATAGCATGTAAAAACAATAGATGGTTTTTTACAATTAGGAAACTTATCTATGCTACAAGAACAGTATATCTTTGATTCTATTTTTCCTATACTTGGTTTAAGGAGGAAAACTTGCGACGATTAATTGAATAATAACGAATAAACGAAGCGTCTGAACAGCTGGGAAACAAGATTTAAACTGACGGAGAAAAACATACCGAGCCCAATGGCTGTGACTCGAGGTTAAAATACACGAGAAGATATTTTCTTTGAGTGGCTGATTTTTTTTTTAAATAGAACTTTCACCAATGAAGCTGGTACAAACTTACAATTACCTCCGCTTTACAGGAGGAACATACACCACCATGTCTAGAATATTACATACCCTCTCTAATAACTACATTTTTTATCAGTCATCACTTTGATCACAAATTTGTTAAAACCCCTCACCACACAAATATTTAACAACTGTTAAATACATCTTTCGACAGCCAAGCTGTCATCATCGGTAGCTACGAAAAACTTACACAGCAAAAAGACAGCATGGCTGTCGAAATACGTATTTAGCAGTAGTTGTTAAATATTTGTGTGGTGAAGGGTTGTAACAAATTGTGATATTTTCAAACCACAGGCTCCAGCAGTGTTTTATTTATGACTTTGATGCTTGTAAAAGTAATGGTTCAGGTATTTAATCTATACAGTATGTCCCCGGATTGGGTTACAAAGAGGGAAAAAAAGTGTATTTTTGATTTCACAAAAACAATCACTCTATAAAAAACCCTGCTTGTTCTCAAACTAAAAATGCACTGGCCAAAATTTAAATATCACCTTTTTGTATACGGGAGATGTTCGAAAATATGAAAATGGCTCAAGAATAAAGTACCCTTATTTTTTAAAATATACAATAATGTTAATTGGAAATATTTGTTATAACATTTCTATTAAAAATTATAATTGCTTTGAATTACTATTGATGTTTGGATCGCGTATTATTAATTTTTTTAAGATACCTGTGTTTTTGTTGACACAAATATGAGATGTTTAGCATCAACTTCGATTCACAAAAATTTCAGGTTAAACGAACGAAACTCAAATTCTACAATACACTTTTATCGTATTCGTCAATAAATTAACTTTGAAGTATCGCGTTTGGTAATTCGCATGGTGGTATAGTATTCCAACCAAAAATTGGAAAGTTATATAAAATCCAGTACACCATGAAAAGTGTAAGTCATGTCTAAGTTGGTTTCATACAATCAGTAAATAATATTCTAATGTCAATCAGCTTTCAAGTAATGACAGTTCAACTGTAAATTGTACATGTAACTGTTTTATTAAAGCATTGTAACATTGTGCATGATTTAAGTAGGTACTAGTTGTGTTTTTAAAACCGTATAGTAGCATAGAAAATTTTGAAAAACGTATATATCTTCCAAACTTCCCAATGCATCTGTCAAATTTGAAGGTTATTATCGAAGTGTCACTGAATGACCATCAAACAGTAATTTTATGAATTAAATTACGAAGTGACTTACTGTTTTCAATGCTGGCCTGATTTTAAATAGCTTTCCAATTTCTGGTTGGAATACTATAGAAGAAAAAGAAAAATCAGCGAAAATTGTTTTTTAGAGCAGGTGGCTGTGACTTTATAGTTGACACCTACTTTTCATTCTAAGCAACTTTTTCAAATAACATTTTTGTATATTTTGAAAAACAAGGATCATTTATTCATGAGCCATTTTCATATTTGAACCTCCCCCGTATAAGAAAGGAGATATTTAAATTTTGACAAGTGCATTTTTAGTTTAAGGACAAGCAGGGTTTTTTATAAAGAGTGATTTTTTTTTCCTCTTTATAACCCAATCCGGGGACATACTGTATAATGGGTTGCGCACCTTGCTGCAAAACTTTGCAGTTTATTTACTGAATGGCTTGTTCTTACGTAAAAAAAACCTATATATTCTTTTTTGTAGAGAATTTCCCAGCCTTCATTTTTTATAATAACTAAAAAAGTCATATGACCCATAGGAAGCGAGATATTTGCAAAAATCTTATTTTTGTAGCCTTTGACCTTGAATAACTCAAAATTCAAGCGCGATATCGATGGGAACTTTTGAGACATTATTTGTAATGTCAAAATAAAGGTGTATGCACGTCAGCTTACTCGGCAGATGCTGCTCTTTTCCGCCTAATGTAACTGGTATAGTCCAACATGAGCTCAGCCAGGTGTATGTATTCAGGTTAAGATTATTTGCTGTCTTAATGAAAACATACATGCTTATTAAAACATTCAAAACAAGTTATGATTTTTTATATAATTAAACATTATTTATTTATTTATTTATTTATTTATTTATTTAATTTGCACTCAGCCAACAGCCGTTAGGCCAATTATAGGCGTCGCTGTGCAGTTATGAGGACTTCCAACCCCACTAACGACTGTCATGATGTTGTATGACCGCCGGGACCAACTTTTTTCCGTGATAGCCGTACCATGAGGCGCCGAGAGATGCAGCCGTGGAACTCCCATCCAAGTTCTGACCAGAGACAGCGTTGCTTAACTCTGCTGATCGAACGTGGACGCTTGTTCAAGCTACACCCCTCGGGACCCAATGTTCAATGAATTATGTTATTTTTAGCAGTGGTCTATTATGATATTTTATCGGGTAGTGGAAAAAGTCCGATAAAACATATTATAGCAGTATCCAAGCTCTCACCCTAAGTAATACTCCTTATAAATACAATCCTCAATTTCGGAGACAATGATTGTTAACTGTATAAATATGAAAAATTGCAATGAGGTGTGTGCATATGTGTATATTTCTTTCCCTATCCCATGTAAATATACAAAAACAGAAAAACTATTGACACTTTCTAACGGTATATGCCAGTCTGCTATAAAATTTGTGATACAGCTTACAGAATCTAGATTGACTCTCAAGGTAGGCCATGAAAGGCAATATGTGGAAAGAAGTAATTGTCAAACATACAAAGTTTGGTTATATTTTAAATGACACCTAATCAGTAGCGGTGGGTAGAGGGATTTCGTTTGCGCAGTGATTAACGTCATATGACAGATTCTTTGCGTTTTAAAGTGTGAAAATTGCTGTTGCTGTTGATTTTGTTAATTCTATTATTTTGTTATTGCTATTTTTATTGTTGCTATTTTTGAGTGTGTTGTTAATTCTGTTTTGAAATGCGCCATGCCACAATGTTGAGTACGCTTCTGATTTATTGTGTCATTTGGCTTAAATAAGATTAACAATTTAATGTCAATATGATAGATGTCAAAGTGTTACCAATACAAAACTTGGAAATTACTAGATTCTAACATTAGTTCTGATTTTCACCACGCTTCAATCTAGAATCTGTAAGCAATACCAATTGTAAGTAAGGTCACTAAATACATAAAGGTCCCACCATTAAATTCCAAGATTTTGTTATCCCAAATTAAAAAGGACAGAGCATTGTAAGAAAGTGTGAGTGAGAGTGAGACACTAATGACAGGAACCTCAAATTAAAAGAGACAAAAGATATATGTTTGCACAGTTGGCGGTACCTTTATGATTTAGTAACCTTAATTGTAAGTCATTGCAAGCTTAGCAGACACATGGCCTTAAAAATTTACTTAGATAATAGTTAATAGTAAGAATAATAATTTCTTCTTCTTCTTACATCCTTTTGCCCTTTAGGGCGTCGAATAAAAAATAATAAATTTAGATTGTGTAAATAAATAATACAAATTATATCCTTCAGATTTCACAGTTATTAGTTCAATCTATTTTTCCAAACGACTGGCGGAGCACTAATGAAAAAAGAGACACAAGAAACTGCAATAATTACAGAAGTATTACATTGCTCAATACCGTATGAAAGATGTATGCGAGAATATTAGAAAAAAGATTAAGAGGAATACTGGGCCTGGGGAAACCTTAGAAGATTCGCAGTTCAGATTTAGACAAAATTGAGTAAATTTAGATGTCAACTTTATCCTAAGATAAATAAGCGAAAAACCATCAGAGAACCTGGAGAGATACAGTTGCGGCCAATAAAAAATGAGACAACTCTTATAACAGATTTTTGTCTAATTCTAGCTGCTTGAATTTGTTTTATTAATATGTCATATTGCAATATAGAATATTTGACATCTGCCAAACAATTCCAAATTAGAAATAACGCGTAAAGTAATTATGCCGCATATAAATGCAGTAACGAAAGGTGGAATAATAGCGAAATTAGACGTAACAGAGCAATCAAAAATGAAATTGATCACGAGAGCTCATGAAAAATATGACCACTGTCTACACTGAATATATAGTACAGTCATTAAAAGGAAATGAAACGGATTTGCTTACAAAAGGTCATGAAGTTTTGAAACTTGGCAGGAATGTCGACCCATATGCCCTAACGATGGCTCTTAATTTGCGACCTCGGGGGGTTGCCGCTCGTGCCGCCATCGTGGAATAATGGTGCCCAAAAACAAGTTTTGGGGTATAACTCCGTTCCTGTTAATCCTATACAAAAAAGTTCTGGTAATAAATTAAAGAGGATAAAATTTCCTACAAAACAACACTAATAACATTTTCTTGTCAGATTGATAGTTTTCGAGTTAGCGGGATGTGAAGAAGAGCAAAAATTTCAAATTCGCGAAAAAACTGCGTTTTCACACGAATTTTTTTACTTTATCTATTTTTACCTAATAAAATCACTATATCCATTACATACACGTGGGACCCCAACACCCTGCACTGTTCCAATGAAAGTCCCCCAATAGGGCGGATCTACTCTACATGGACAATGCGGAAAGTTGGTCATTAAACTTGTGTTAAGGTGGAACAACATTGCTAAAGTGACAGCATATTACGATATTTGTTATATTATGGTAAATGTCGTCATATTTATTTATTTATACATTTCGCACTCAGCCAACAGATATGCTGTCATGTTTACAACATTGGGCTACATTTACACACATGCACAATGCCAACGTTAGTATCCGCCGAAGAATATTAATTTCCACGTTGAAACGCATGTAAACCGCTACCGCATGTAAACCGCTACCGCATGTAGGTGTCCAAATCTGCGCGAGATAAAAAGATACTATACTGAGTACCAACCAAATCTTCTTTGTGCAAAGCATTCACGCCCATTGATCCACCTGAACAACAGAGCCGAAGCTTTCATGTTCTGGACGGTGGATTTTTGTTGCACCGAGTGGTATGGCATCGCAACGATTCGTTCCGAACAATTTGTATACTTCATGTGGAATACGTTAAGCGGCACTATGGATCAAACGCATGTATAGTTTTTTACGGTTATCCGGATAACTTCGATAGCATGAGCACAAAAAGTGCGGAAAAACATCAACGTTTCAGGTCGCAAATCTGCGCTGATATCGTTTTCGATGAAGCAATGATTTCCACTGTTTCGCAAGAAAAGTTTCTGTCCACCGATTCGAACAAAAGGCGTTTAATTCCTATGTTAATGAAGAAGTTTGAAGAGCATGGTTATACAGTAAAGCAATCCGTGGAGGATGCGGATTTGCTAATCGTTCAAACAGTGCTCGATGTGTCCTCTTCATATCCGTTTGTTTATGTTGTAGGGGAAGACATAGATCTATTGGTTCTGTTAACCGCAAGGGCACGAGATCATGCCAATGTTTTTTTGCGAAAACCAGCCAGAGGAAAGATTGCGGAACAGATATTTTCTGGGCAAAGCCTCAACTACAAGGATACCGTAGCGAAGAATTTTCAGTTTCTCCATGCATTCAGTGGCTGCGATACCACCGGTGCTCTGTTTAACCAGGAGAAAATCAAATTTTTCAACCTCCTTCAAAAGAACGACAAGATGGCTGATACTATTAAAATCTTTCAACATCCAGAAGCAGACATTCATGCTCTCGCTACAGCTGGAAAATCATTTTTATTGGTATTGTACGGTTCATCACATGAAAACGACTCATTGGATTCCCTCCGATACGAATGTTTTGTGAAGGCTGTTTCCAAAAACAAATTTTAACCTTGCCTCCCTGCCTCCCACAGAAGATTCTGCACGCCAGCATTGCCTACGGACATATCATCAAGTTCAGATGTGGAATAGCATTACGAAAAACCCGGAGGAATACGGTTGGCAGAAAACAAGAACCGGGCTTGATGCTGTTCGCGCAACACAACAGCCAGCCCCCGACATACTTCTCCAGTCAATTTCTTGCAGATGTAAAAAAGGCTGTGGGACGGCATGCGGGTGTCGGAAGATCGGGTTAAAATGTTCGGCACTCTGTTTCTATTGCAATGGTGTAGCTTGCGAAGAGGACGATAATGAGGCTGCACATATTCTTGACTTCTTACAAATGCACGAGGAGAATGAAAGAGAAGAAGAAGAGGCTGGTGACTCGGAAAAATCATTTGCGCCAAAACTATCGCAACGTGCAAAGCTGCGGAAAAGCAAGTAGGTAATTAATTAGATTGTGGATTAGGCCTACTGGGGAAACCACGTAAAAAAAGTGCCGATGCACTCTACCTCATGGGTGGTGTAGAAACGAGTTGCAATATGTATTGGTTTTAATGTTTCTGTACAACAAACTATAGATAAGTTAATTTGTGGTTAATGTGAAAAAACTGTTGAAAATACAGATTTTTTGCGAATTCAAAATGTTCGTTTTATTTCTAAGCCCTTTAACTCGAAATATATCGATCTGACAAAAAAATATTATTAGTATTGTTTAGTAGAAAATGTTATTCTCTTTAATTTATCATCAGAACTTTTTTGCATAGGATTAACAGGAACGGAGTTATACGCCAAAAACTGTTTTTGGGCGCCATTTTTCCAAGATGGCGGAGCGACCAGCGACTTCCCGAGGTCGCAAATTAAGAGTCATAGTTAAGGCATATGGGTGGACATTCCTGCCAAGTTTCAAAACTTCATGACCTTTTGTAACCTAAAATATTATAATGACTGGACTAATAGTATAAAACTGCATTTGAACTACAGTTAACTATATTATTAGTTCATGTAAGTTCAACACCGTCCAATAAGTTACATAAATATGCAAAAATATGTAATTTAAACAAAATTTATAGATTAAATTGATAGGTAACATTAAAATAGCACTGGAATAAGTTAAACAAGATGTTGAAAGTGAATTTTAAACTTAAAAAATTGATAATTCTCCATGTTAACAAAAATCATGCTACAAATTAGGCAAGTTTGACTGTTTCAATGGCTCTAGCGATCAAATTTATTTTTAATCTCCCTGTCCATTTTTAGCTAAGAAAGAAATACCGAAAGAATAAAAGTACTTACAGATTTTTAAGATAGTGAAGTATGAAGAACATAACTACAAAGAAATAAGATACAAAATGGCAAAACGAGATTTCCAAGAAAGATAGAATGAAAATCCAGAATTGACAGAATAAGGAATTAGCTATTCAAACAGAATTGTCCGTTCATAAAAGGAAAAGTGAGAAATTCTTCGAACACGTTTACCTAACAAGCCAGAAGTCAAAGCACAACATTGACTTATAAAAAACTTGCCACCTTCTCACACACCAAATGGAGATTTTTTTTTACTTGGGCCAACTTTGGGATAAATGGATTTTGTGATATGTTTTATCGGACTTTTTCCACTGTCTCGAATGTTTATCACACAACGTTTTGGGAGTTTCTAATCTACTTACGTTCTCAGGTGAATGAACTCCTGGTTAGGCCTGAAAAGGATTAGTTTTTGTACGTCTTTTTCACGTACACTCAGTGCCTACCCCGAGGTTTGAACCCAGAACCACTGATCGCTGTTCAAACCCCAGGGTAAACACTAGTGTATGTGATAAAAACCGTACAAAAAAATCACTCCTTCTCAGGACTAACCAGGAGTTCATTCACTGAGGATGAGAGTAGATTAGAAACTCCCGAGATTTTGTGTGGTAAACACCCGAGACAGTGGAAAAAGTCCAATAAAACATATCACGATAGACCACTGACAAAAAATGACATCATTCAGAGAACAAATGGATTTTGTGTTCAAAATCATTAAAAATTATAACACCAGAATGTATCTACAACTACCATGAGAGATTAGCAAATAAGGGTGCAAGCAAAGTATCCACATTTATTTATGATTATACCGGGTGCTGACTTGCGCGACGCACCATAGGAATTTGCATAGTAAATTCTTAATGTTCAATTATTTGCTCCCCTAATTATTTTAGAGCTGAAGTGTAAATACATTTTTTGCAGAGAAAAAAATACTGCATCCATTCATACTGTTGCTAACAATTTTTCATTTTCCAGAACCGAAGGAATGCAAAAAATTAAACTAGCATTTTTACAAAAATCAGTGATGCCATGGAATTATTGAAACAAGCCAATGCCAATGTAAGTGCGTGCGGGGCGATCATCCAGTCACTGCCGTCAAAAGTTGAACGTATTGTCGTTTTTCTCATTTTGGTGTAAGTTCTGAACCTCATTATTAAACTTCTTAAACTTAAAATGAATCAGTCTATTAATGGTTGTACTGTTTGGAATTTGCTGATACGGATATTTTACAATAAACAAGGAGCTTACTTAACGAACGTCCACCATACTCGTAAAACCATTTTTGTTATGGACAAGGTCTATGTACCCTAGAGACATTAAGCCGAACATAATAATGAATTATTATAAACGTCAAACATCAATGACAAACAAACAAACAGCACATATTGTCGCGCCGCACGCATTTGCGTTGGCATTGGCTTGTTTCAATAATTTTATGGCATCACTGATTTTTGTGAAAATGCTAGTTTGTTTTTTGCATTCCTTCGGTTCCGGAAAATAAAAAATTGTTAGCAACAGTATGAATGAATGCAGTATTTTTTTCTCTACAAAAAATATATTTACACTTTAACTCTAAAGTAATTAGGGGAGCAAATAATTGAACATAAATAATTTACTATGCAAATTCCTATGGCGCGTCGCGCAAGTCAGCACCCGGTATAGAGACAGAGATATCTGATGAAATAACACATATCTACCTATATTCTGATGGGTGCCTCAAACAAAATAGAAACCAGGCATTTAGAATGTGCCTTGCACTAATGAAGTTTGAAAGATTCAAGACCATTGCTAATCTTTTTCCGGTACGTGGCTGTTAATTCCTTCCCTGTTCCTGAGACTTTGGTGTATTCAAAGGAAAAATTAAGAAGGTAGACCAAATTTTCTTGGATATACTGTGGAATAATGACAAATAATAAACAAAATGTTACGGTATCTTTCAACGACATGCTGGATTTTGACAAGTGGTAGGCAGCCTGTGAAGCATAAAAAAAGCTGTTTCTGACTGCAGCATTGGAAAAAACCCAAAGATAAAAAAAAGCATTTTGCATAACAAAGTATCATATATTCTTCAGAAATTTCTGGAAAAGTTATTGCTATGCCATTCATTAACAGTATTACAGTATTAAGGGCATAATCAATAGATTATAGCATAAGGGAATGTTTAAAGCGTGACGCGAAATGGAAAGCTTTAAATTTCCTGAGAGCTATAATCGTGATTAGGCACATGATACATACAAGGTTACATTATAGGTGTTTGTTATACTGCTTAGCAACTTTATAGTTGCCTCTGGGGCCGTAATAGTATATTATATCATGAGGGACTAAAGTGCATCATTAAATCCCGCGAGTGAATACTATTTCCTGAGGGCCCGTAGGGCCTGAGGGAAATAATCACTCAAGGGATTTAAGCACTTTAGTCCCGTGTGGTATATGCTATTTTTTGCACTTTTGGGAACATTATCATCAAATATTTGAAAAATTTGAAATCTGTCAATTTGGAAACTGACAAATAGGAATTTTATTAAGAATGTTGTGTACCGAGTGATTTTTTTAAAACTGAATTGCAGCAGGCCCTGGATAGCCTGAATCAGTTGGCAGTACTGAAGTGTATTGTCAGTCTATGTCAAATTCGAGATTTGCAGGTTAAGTTTTGCGTCAGTGTGTGTCAAATGACAAACAAAACCTAATCTACTAACCTCGAATTTGAGATAGACTGACAATGCACTTCAGTACTGCCAATTGATTAATTTTAAATACAAATTTTATTAAGAATGCTGTTGACAAAAATTTACCATAGATACGATAACATTTTTACTTTAGCCCCTAGGGGCTAAAGTAATTACTTCTGTCCCTAGAGATTAAATGAGCTTCTTTAGTCCCTGAAATAAGTGACTAAAGTGCCAACTTTAGTCCCGCAAGTGCAAAAAAACCATTTTATGCCTGCTATCGGGTACCAATGAACAAATTCTTCTTCAAGCATCAGTAAAATATGACATTATACTGCTTGATTGATGATGCAAAACTGTCACCTCATTGCTATGGCATCTAAACACTTTATCTGCTGATGAGCGGCAGATAAAGTTATTATTTTCGCTGACGAGATAAAGTAATTTTTTTCGGATTTTGTTCACAACATTGTAAATAATTTGGTATAAATGTTTGAAGAAAAAATACTATGTTATTCAGAGCAAAAGTATCTTTATGTGGCTCAGCTGTACTTATCTGCCTCAAGCTCGACAGATAAACTGTCCAGCCACGCCATATAAAGTATACTATTTCATTTTGGAAGCATAATAGTATATTATGTTATTAGGAGCAAAACTTACACTTTATGTGGTGACGCTGACGAACGGCAGATAAAGTCATCAGCAATCAAGCAGTATAATGTCACATTTTACTGACGTTTGAAGAAAACACACATTTACATTGAAACAAGCTATAAAATGTTCAATAGTTATTTTCCCGGTAGGTAGACATGGAATTTTGTCTTTATGTTTAATAAAATTAAAATTCCCTAGAATCTCTTTCTGACACTTTGTCAGAATCAGCTGTTATGTACAGGAGGCTCACTGGGCATAATATTTATGGACATCGGCGTCATGGATACCTATCTGTCAACAAATTGTAATACAAAATTACAAATTACAAAAGCCTACAGGCATTATAAAGCCGACAAGTCAGACCTCAGTGAAACTGAAATCATTGCCCGGCTTAGTGATATTTGGGACGTAAGTATTTATGCATAAAACTTAACTGTTGGTTTAATTTTGGGCTTTGTACTGTTTTAGGTATCTGAAAGAACTATTAGAAATATTATTGGGCGAGACGATTTTGAAATTAAACCTTTTGTCGTGAAATGCAAAACTACGACTTATAAGACTGTAATTCGACCCACAGCTACGTATGCATGTGAAACATGGACGACGAATGTGGCAAATCAAGACATGATAAATAGGTGGGAGAGAAAAATGCTGCAAAAAATATTTGGAGGGACTCGGACAGAGGATGGTTGGAGAAGACTTACAAACAAAGAGGTACAAGAGAAGTATGTGGAGCCAAGTATAGGAGACTTCATTAAAGCTCAAAGGTTAAGATGGTTTGGGCATATATGGAGAATGCCAGATGGAAGAGCTACTAAGATAGTATTAGAAGACAGAGCGCAAGAAACTAGAAGAAGAGGGCGACCAAGGAATAGGTGGAACGAGGCAGTAATGGAAGACATAGCAAGGAAAAGAATAGAAGACTGGGGAAAAAAATCATGAATAAGGGACAATGGAGACAGATTGTTATGCAATGGGCCTAAAGTGGCTTGTAAAAGCTTTATTTATTTATACTGAAAAAAATACATAAATTGTAATATTTAAATATTTTTGTGTTCAATTTATAATTACAATAAAAAAACGACTTTCATTATACCATTATGCCTACTCAACGAAGTATGAAACTTATTCAGAATCAGCAAGTTGTCTTTCATGAAATTTATCTTAACCAATAATAAAAGTGGCACAAAATCCAAAACCAAATCTGGCAACCACGTTTTGTACATTAACATAAAATGATCATTTTGTATAAAATGGGCATAACCTAACTTTTTTTAATGACTGACGGCATATTTACAGGGTGAAATTCATTACCTTAACATGGCCTCCTATTGGGAAAATAACTATTGAACGGTTTATAGTCTATCTGTCCTTCACAGTAATTCCTCAGACATATCCAGAAGGAAATGCTCCAATCAACTCAAAAAGTGGACAATATCAAATCTGTACTGAAATATGGCAACAAGTTTTATGAAGACATAATAATTGATCACTGAAGCAGGAAGACCCTGATAATGAATAGTTAATAATAACCTAATATATTTTTGATATATTATGTATTCAAAAATAAAGTCCCTCTGCATGTTTTCAGATTATTATCTAATGATTAATGTTGAATAGAACTAAGTCCATATTTAATTAATTAAAAAAAGTTTAGTAATAAGTGAAACACATTTAAATGTACCTTTATGAATAGGCTTTAATGTACAGTTTTCTGTTTTTCTTCTCAAAAGTAGTCTTTATGGACTTGCTACCCTCCACGGTAGATTCATAGTATATGCAATATATTTTCTTATTATAACAGTGAGGTATTTGGTATATGTTATCCATCTATCTACAGAATAGACTTTGTTAACAATGTGAAAAATGGCTTACTTACCTTCTTCTGCTATGGAATAATTATGGGATTCAACAACCGAATTATTATCAGTATCCTGCTCTAAATCTTCAACATCCTCTTGCTCATTTGACGGTAATCCTATGCTACTCATTTGTACTTCGTTCATAACTATATTTTGACTGTAATCAATATCATCATCAAACAAATCATCATCACTATTTACAAATATTATGTCATCAATAGAGCTGTTATCGTTTTTGTTCAAACTGTCATTATATTTTGGAGAGGCATTAATACTTTGTCTTGTGGGAACCTGACTAGTTCTGGATATAGATTCTTTGCTTTGAGATGGAGCACAATTACTGCTGCCTGCAGCTGAATTTGCAGAAATATCTGAACAGTACGAGTGGTCGCTGAATGGGTTTTTTGAAATATTAGTTAATTTTCTTGACCGGCTTGTTTTACATTTTGCTGGAGTGACTGGTATAATATCAGGACTTTCCACTAACTCTTCTAATTCTTCCTGTGGGTCATCAACATATGTGTTCAGAGATTTTTGAATGGGTGAAGTATTATCAACGTTCAATTTATCTTTTGTTGTCAACTCATCTAGACATAATCTTTCTAATGCAACTATTGGCAATGAGTTAACTATTTTTAGATCATTAGGCTCTAGGAAGGCTTCTTTCACAATGCTGGCAGTGCTTATGGAAGTTTTACTGGTTTCATTCAGTTCATTAGGAGATTCACTAATTTTACTTGGAGATTTATTTATTTTACTAGTTCTACTTATTTTATTTGGAGTTAAATTCAATGTCTCGGTTATTTCATTTGTTGGAAAAGAGCAAGTGTTGGAAAAATCCATCTGAAATAAAAATATTTTGTGTTAGTATTCATATATGTTTTAAATTTAAAAAATATTTACACAATCAATTATGGAAATAGATCACGTGAAAATATAGGCATTTTTGTTGTACTGATGGGGCCATAATTATACAGATTGCTCGAAATCCATTTTGAACATAGGAAATTAATGAGTGCGACAAGGAATGCATAAACAAAATGAGTAGCACGACAAAGATAGAAAGTAATCATGGCTAGCAAAATTTTTAAACTAAAATTAAATCAAAGAAACACAAACACTTCTGTCAAATATTTTAGGTATCTGTCATCAAGAGTATAAAGTGAGGTTTAAATAATTAAAATAATTATGTGAATAGTAAACAATAGTATATTTATCTACGATCATGTAAAAAGTGCCTACTTTCTACACCGATATTAGTGTAAAAAGTTAACTTTTAGTACACTAGTGTTATAAAAATTTTATTGCACGCTAATGTCAATAAGAAATCTATGATACACTAATTTTAGTGCAAAAAGTTAACTTTTATTACACTAGTGTTATAAAAATTTTATTGCACGTAAATTTAAAAAATACAAAATGAAATGCATACTTTCGTAAAAGATTATGATCGTAGATAAAACGTTGTAAGACACTCTTGGAAAAAGGCTCTTTATTGCACTCATAGGTCTTAGAATGCTCGCATTCTAATTTGACCTATTCGTGCAATAAAGAATGCCTTTTTGCACTTGTATCTTAAATAACTATTAAATGTCACTTTATACTCTTAACAACAGCTAAAATATTTGACAGACGTGTTTGTTTGTTTCATTGACTTAATTTTAGTTTAAAAATTTAGCTAGCCATGATCACATTCTGTCTTTGTCCTGCTACTCATTTTGTTTATGTTTTCCTTGTTGCACTCATTAATTTCCCATGTTCAAAACGGATTTCGGACAACCTGTATATAACAGCAATGAGATAACATGAACAACAAAATAGAATGCTTGAGTAAGAAAGAGTTGACCATACGAAAAAATTATTTTTTTCTCCAACCACACGAATAAGACGCCATATTGTCGAATAATTTTGTATAAAAAGTAAGTCATTTCGGGATGTTCACCAATTACCTTGGCAACCGTACACTTTTTGATTCATATTTGCACTAGTACAAAAATGGTCGCAAGATAGGGTTTTACATGAAAATTTTAAATAAAAAACAAACGCTTCGGCAATATTCGGCAATCGCCGTCGTTATTGTTTAATTTTCCCGTATAGTTTTTGTTTATTTGCGCCATGACAGTTCTACAATATAACCTACAATGTTTGATTCTAAATAATAAGTCATATTACCGAATTTATGAGTAGTTGGAGAAAAAATAGTATGTTTCATTCGTGCAAAAAATGCGTTTTCGGGACGCGTAAGACTCGCCGGACTCCGCTGCGCGTCGTCCGGCGATCTGTCTTACTTGTCCCAAAATCATGCATTTTTTGTACTAATGAAACAAATAACTATAGTAGGCATGCTTGGTTGACATCTGTCATAATTAAAATAGGAGTCAGGCCTACTCGAATATTTGCTACTATGTTTATCTCTTTCTTACTCAAGCAATACGTGTTATCTTCTTGTTCATGTTATCTTACTGCTGTTATACCGGGTGACTATAAATGATTGAATTTTTTTTTCTTAGGTTGGCACTGTTTATGTTGGTGGCACTGTAAGTCTATGTCAAATTCAATGTTCGCAGGTTAGGTTTTGCGTCATTCTATGTCAAAACTGACGCAAAACCTAACCTGCTAACCTCGAATTTGACATAGACTTACAGTGCTACAAACATAAACAGTGCCAACCTAATAAAAAAAATTTCAATCATTTATAGTCACTTGGTATATAATTGTGGCCCCATCGGTATATTACAAGCCATTAGGTCTATTAATACTTAATGAAGGGTACTTTTGACAAATTAAAGGTCTATTCACACATATCAGTGCCGTGTCAGTTCCGTGTTAGCTCCGTGTCAATGACAATCGTGACGTATCAGTGACGCCTATGCACACATATCCGTACAATTTGGTCAGTTTCCAGTCAGTGATTTGCCAAATGGCAATGTGGATGGATATGGAATTGGCAATGATTGCTATAATTTTGGATGAAGAGGAAGAGAAAGTACAGTAGGCGAAGAAGCGATTGTGGGCACATGAAGCATGGAAGTAAAGAGAATGTGAAGGAGAGTTTGCTACTCTATACAAGGAATTAGTTGATGATGGAACGAAATTTTTTGAGTATTTTAGAATGTGAAAACTGTTTTAAAATATTGCTTAATAAAATAAAAGTACAGTCGCGGAATTAAAAATCCGGACATTTAAAATGATTCAGTGTATATCTTACTTTACTTTACTTATCACGTTACCTGGTGAAATTAGTCATAGTCAAAATAATTACTCGTACATGACAGCATGCCTCATTGTTTAACTGTCAATTGCTAACCTAGAAACGCAAAGCCCAATTTACATTACCCAAAAATTGCAAAAATCCTCTATAAGACTCGCCCGGATTTTTAATTCCGCGACTGTACCTTTAAAAAAGCAAGATAGCCGCTGAGAAAAGCTATAACACCGAAGGAACGGTTAGCAGTTTGTTCAAGACCATATATTTCAGATTAGATAGATCATAAAGAACACGATAATTCTGAACCATTTCTGTAAGTTGTTCATCATTCATATTTGCAAATACACACAAACGACTGACCAACTATACACCAAATTAAGATAAAAGATAACGTGTTTTACAAGTAGGATTTGCAAAATTTAATTTAAAATTGAAGTGGTCAAAAAATTCCTATTAAACTTTTTCAATTTGTGGACACCCTGTACATTCGATGTCAAATGTGAATAGCTGAATATTATTGTTTTCGAAAGCAGCGATTTTTATAAAGAATTACTTTTTTTCGTAAAACTTATAATAACAAAGTTTTCCATATGGCGCCAACTTAAGTAGACACACTGTATATCGATATTTCGATATGTACCGATATTTTGATATATCGATATGTATCAATATTTCTCAGTTATCGATAATCGATATCAGAATTTCAATATCGCCCAGTCCTATCCAAGACCATATGTGAGTACTACGGATTAACATCCACTGTGACTCATTACTTCTTTCTTTAAATTACAAACGCTGAAACAACGTATTAAATGCTCTAGGACACAAGTCCGTATCCAAAATTTTCTTGATGATGGTCAAAAAAGACTCCAAATAGAATTAAACCATAATGTGTGGTACATTGCTGAATTGAAAATAAAAAGGGCTTTTAACATTTGATATCAGAAAATCAGGACTGTATTTAAAAAAATGAAGTTGATGGTAGCTCCAAGATGAAACGTCCGATAAGAAAATTGATAACGTAATATTTAAGTCCATTAAAAGTTGCTATAAAGAAGCTTTGTTAGTTTCCCTCTAACTTTAATATTAACGCCAGAAAAAAATAGAATAATCCAAAATATCGGTTTTTTACGATAACTCAAAAACGAAAAATCATAGCACAGATATATAGACACCACTGTGTTAGTCCTTTAATTACGCAACTTTTTCCTCATTTAACCAAATTTGTATCTCTTACAATTACCGAGATCCCCATAGTGGCCCTCCTTATCTTGGACACACTCACGATACACTTATACCGGTTTGCTGACTTTGTGACTCAAATTCGTTCGTTCGTGCGCATTACGTCACGTGCAAGATAGAACAGGCGGGAATTCAGGCTGGATGCATTAGCTCTGCAGTGGTAACATGGTCGTGCACAGTTTTAAGTGATTTTGTAATTGTTTCACGTTACAGTTAGCCATAATGCCTAGTTGTGCCGTTGCTACTTGCAAGAATTATAACCAAAACACAAAGGGCACTGAAATTAAATACTTCATGTTTCCGAAAATCACTGATTTAGCAAGTCAATGGATTGTTGCATGCCGTTGTCAAGATGAAATAAATTTGAAAAATGATTGGTATACTACAATTATTATAAAACCACTTATTTCAATGCATATTACCGAACTTTTTTCATTTTTTCAGCATGTATCTGTTCTAATCATTGCGAAGAATCCAGCTGTTTCCAAATATTTTTAACGAAACGGTTACTAAATTACAACACAAAAACAGCAGAAATTTAAAGGCTGATGCAATGTTACATTAAATCTTCCTAAATCTGATCAAACTATACACAAAGAAGGAAGATCTCTTCGATTAGAAAAAAAAAGAACGACCATGTGAAGTGAAATATTGGATAAATCTGTGCCTGAAAAACAACAGGACAAATCAGAGGTTGTTAATATGAAGGTTAAAAATAGTTATTTATACAACGAGTTTCTAAAGTCAGATACGAGTTTTATACAGTGAGAATAATGTAACACTATACATGGCTGAATTATGCAAAATTAGACATAGGGAATTTACTTACTGTTACCATGGTGTTTGTAAACAAAATAACAACACAGTGACCATGGTGTAAAGAATACAAGGTGAAACGTTCCCGGAGATGCGCAGTCGTTCATAAAGTAGAGGGGAGATGTCAACCAATCCCCAACGGTCCTAGTCAGCAAATCCATCATGGTGTAACCATGGCCGCGATCGTATATTGTTGCTGTCACTGTCAGTACATGTCAAATTATAGGTTAGCAGGTTAGGTTTTTCGTCAGTCTGACACCAACTGACGCAAAACCTAACCTCAAATTTGACGACAGCATCTTCAACAACACACTTCAGTACTACCAACCGTGCCCTTTGTGGGACCATGTTCTATTGGTTGAATTTGAAGTCCGCCCACATTCTGCGGAACGTTACACCTTGTATTCTTTTCACCATGACAGTGACTACAAAAAAAACCGACAATTGTTACTAGCATGGGTAAATTGAGTAATGTTAAAATAAAGTTGGCAATGTAAAGTTCGTTGTTTTTCTATAATAACTGTCAAAGTGTTACAATGTTGGTAGATATGTGATTAAAACGCTAGGAAATTTTTATACCTCGTGTTGGTAGAACTTTTTTAAAAATTATGGTTATGTGTCAATTTTGAATGTCAGTTTCTTAATTTGAACTCTTGACAAATTTCTTTAATTTTGCAAACGTTCATTATGTTTCTTTTCAAATATTGTAAGTTTAATAATTAATAAATTTCCAATATTTTACTATGCTGTTCGTTTTACCCACTATCATGACATCTGTCAAAATGACAATAATTTTTTTAGTGGAAAAAAGAACTAAAAATATATGTACCAACATTATTAAAACTACGGACTCTGCAGAAATGCAACTTTTCCCCTAGAAAGTTGACCTTGAAAATTATTATAGAAAAAAATGTACTTTATTTCATACTGATGTCAAAAATGACATTTTTCGGATTATTTATGGTACAAAAAATGGAACATTAAAATCCTAGTACTTTAAAGTAAAATTTTAAAGTTCAAGTACTTTAAAATTATACGTCAGTTGTTGACATGAAATTTGAAATGATTTACAACTTTTTATTTAAAATTCATTAAACTTGCAGTATGAAATAAACCGTTGTATTCACCACGAACGAAAAGTGTTTTTAAAAGTCCTCCCTCGCTGACGCCTCGGACGTAAACAACTTTCTCGTCTTTAAAATGCCACTTTTCGTTCTAGATAAATAAACTACTATTATAGTCTTACATACAAAAATGCAAGCCAAAATACGTTTTACTAAGCACACGTCTATGAGGCCGACGTTAAAAGCTATCTATGGTTTATGTGCATTATGCTAATGCTATAGGGATCCAGTTAGCTTTATAAATCGTATTTTGGGTTGCATTTTTACCTGGTCAGGGTCGTCATCTTACGTGAATAACCTTGTATACTTTCTTCGACCACCACATAAGTATGCAAAGGAATAATTATGAAAAGCAACATTCCATTTGAAGTACTTCTCTGTCTAAGCAGCACACGAACGTATAAAAGATTGCGAGACCTCAATAAAAAAATATGTTTTAATAATTGCAGGAGAAAACTGGAAAAAAAAAGTTTACGAACTATAAAAAATAAATATTAGGGTGCAAAATAGGGCCATCAATTGTTTATTATTTTTTTGTATTCTGATATCGTAAACACCAAATTAAAAAATGTAAACTACTATAATATCAATAATGACACGGTCCAATCCCGGAAGTCGTTTGTTACTTAATGACAATAGCGGTGAAAGCCTCCGAAATCATCTATTATTGTTAATTAAAAAGTCTGATGTGATACATGCACACAACTTCCTTTTACAGTGTTCTTATAATTAGCCAAAAATTCGATTTTTATTTAAGCATTTGTCAAAAATTATCAAAAATTACAAATTCTACAGATTCGTACAAAATAGAGCGTTAGTTCCACAGACAAATTTTCAGCTATAATATCCCAAGGACAGTGATAATTACGAAATAATTTTATTGTAGTTTCCGAAAGCACGTTGCTTGGAAACAGCCCGACGCCAGCAGCGGAGAGCTGTTGCCTAAAAGCAACGTGCTTGAGGAAGTTGTAATAAAGTTATAAGTATTTATCAATGGTTGAGGGATATTCGGTTAGAAAATGTTTTGCCCTTGAAACTATTTATTTGAATTTATTTAGTGGAAGTGCAATTATGAAAAGAATATGACATCTTAGAAATAACCCGAGGGTTATTTCTTAAAGGCAACGCACTTGAGGGATGTTATTTGTCAAAATTATAAGGATTTATCACTGGCCGCGGTGAATTCGGAAAGATAAGTTCTTAAATAAATTAGCCATTTTCTGACAAATTAATTTGACACTTCATTATAATAATATTATGTTGGTAGCACTGTAATTCTATGTCAAATTTGAGGTTATCAGGTTACCTTTTGCGTCAGTTTTGACACAGACTGACGGAAAACCTAACCTGCTAACATCGAATTTGACTTAGATTTACAGTGCCACCAACTTGTGATAGGATACTACTGAAATTTAATTACGTAGTTTCCATAGTGATTGAAAACCACTTTAGGGTCGTTTTCACTTCAAGTGTGATCTGATTTGTCAAACTGACTCACGTGATTAAAAATAATCATCAATTGGATTGGTCTGCAATATATGTAAGAACTTATCAATGTAAGTATTCTAATTGGTTGATTTTGCCACATGACTAAAAAAGAGTTAATTTCATTGGATCACTAGTTTCACAAAAAATTGTCTCTAAAATTGTAAGCAGAATATAGGAAAATAGAAGTTCAAATAGGGGAAAAAAACAAAAGAAATCCATTTTAGAGGTATTCAACTAGAAAATCACCTATCTCACATCAATACACATTAAAAATGTAATAAAACTGCAAAGTTTGAAAAAAAATCGTTAGCCGTTTTTGAAATTTTTTTTAAAAAAACTGAAAAATCACAAGTTATGCGATTTTCTTCAAAAGCTTGCTGTCGCATCTAGATAGTACATAAAACTTATATATGAAGTTTCACCATCATACCACTTTTTGTTTTTGAGATATTCTCTTCACAGATAGACAGACAGACAGACACACACACAGACAGACAGACAGACCAATGAACAAAAACATGTTTTTTGGGTTCAGGAGACTCTAAAACGTCAAGATCTGTTGAAAACTCAATTTCGAATTTTTGGGGTGAATCCAATACTTCCTTTATCATAAAAGGAAGTAAAAACTGATGAATACAACATGCTGTTTTTTCCTGTACTCTGATGTCTCTTTTTTAGTAAAATTAGAAAGTTTTATTCAGATTGCAAACAACTATGCATGCAACAAAAAGGTTGGTAGCCCATTTGATTTGCACCTGAGTGTAAGAATGCTATATAATACCATGTTTGCATTTTACTATTTATTTTGTTTAATAAATACTTTAATTTACACATAATTTCATTCAAAGCAAAAATATCTATCCCTATTTGACAATTGCTAATTGCGACCATTCCTCGAACAATTCGTTCAACAAAAAAATGTTGTCAAGTTATAATAAATAAATCTTGAGTATCATAAATGATGGCAAAACTACATGGATTTGGATTTACAACAAATATTACATCATGAAAAATATAGAAAAGACCATAAAATTAGGTGAATTTAATTTGTTAAAGCGGCCCGAATATGTATTAGAATACTATTGTGAACTCTGGAATTTCTCTCGCAGGTGACGTCACTTACGAAGCATTCTGCAGCGGAAATGCGCACTGGCATACCGGTATAAGTGTATCGTGGACACACTGTATATCACTGTAATGAGAGAAAAATCCTCTTTCTCATGATGCCACAGCCAAGTATGGGTTCCATATAAAAAATACAGCTTTATGGTACAACTCAAATTAAAAAGCTTTTTTGAAAAACTTACACTACATTCTTGTCAAAAAAATGCCTCCGGAATGTAAAAGTTACTTTTCTCTATTTTCATAAAGGCAACCAATTAAACGTACATTATTTTATTTAAACATCAAGTACATTTGTTCAGTAGAAATAACAAGTGAAAAGTAAAATTAATATATGTTTTGTAATATAATAAATGTTCAGTAAAAATATTTTTGTAACACCTACTTGTTAAAGATTTCTTTAAGGACCATTTACTACTACGTAAGCAACCTCTTTACGACCCGGCCGTAAAAAGTGTCCGTAAAAACCACGGCCTGCTAAATTCTGTGCCAAACGTCAAAGTGACGTTTGTCACCTGCTTACAGCCATACACAAAATTGGAAATAAATTACGTTTATAAACAACAGTTGCAACGTCCTACGCACTCTTAATCATTCTAAAATGTTATTACACAAATCCAGCGTTTTGATGAAAATAAATTAAAAAAGATACGTATGACCGAATTGTATGTAGGTATTACAAAAACTATTGTACAATACACGTCCGTTAGGGCCTTTACTGCCTCGCCAGTATTATTCGACTTGCTCTTCGAGCTCGTCTCACAAACTCTTTGGCTCGGCCGTAAAGGCTAACTATTAGAATCTAGAACAAAAAAGACCTTTACGTTCAGCAATTTTTGATTAAAGAAGAGGTCACAATGTAGACAAAATTTTCTTTGAGTTTCCGCTAATGTGGAGCTGTGCAGTTTTTGAAAAAACGTTTGATACTAGATTTCGAAATTGTTTTGCATTCTCGAATGTTTTTTTGCTTGCGATGGTCGCAAAAAAAACTCATACTCGAATGCAAAAGTAGCATTTTGCAATCTAGAATCAAAAATAACTATTGTAAATTTGAAATTGAATTGTAAATATAAAAGTTACAGAAGAAAGAAAACGTTTTAACGTCTTTGATAAATAAATCGCGAGTGTTTAAAATTGTGTATAAAATAGGTAAAAATATCTTAACGTTGTTAATAACACTAAACCAGTAAAAAGAAAAGCTGAGTAATGCGACTTCTATTAATTTGAAAATAAAAAAGACTGCAGCTGGTGGGATTCGAACCCGTGCTCCCACACGAAATTTGATACTTAGCCAAAAGCTTTCACCGCTCGCCCACGACTGCTCACCTATTGTACTTGCTTATGGCTGTGTTATATAATAATAATAATAATAATAATAATAGTAATAATAGTGACTTTATTGACTGAAACTAATACAAAACAAAATTGCAGTCAAACTCAGAGTGAGGTTCAGAATAGTGGCACGACCACTTTCTGCTCTAACACCTAAACTCTGCACATATATACTAGCAAGTACGAAACGTAATTTAAAGAAAAGAGAAAAAAATAAGCATAATATAAGTAATCATAACATAAATATTTACATCATATGAAAGGTTTACAATTATTGTGCTCGTTGTGATATTTTTAAGGAGGAAGTAAAGTGTGCTTTAAATTTTAATAAAGAAAGTTGTTTAAGATTATCAGATAGAGAATTATAAGTTTTACAGATATTAAACGAAAAAGAACGTTAAAAAAATGTAGTTTTATGAGAAAGAGGAGTAATTACATTTTTAAATCTAATATTGACGTTATGAATGTCAGTTCTGAATCTGATCTTATTATACAAATAAGGCGGACTTTTTGTTTTTATAAGTTTATGAAAGAAGCAAGCGGTATGTAAATAACGTCTATTTTTCATATTAAGCCAATCAGTATCACTTAATTTATGAGAAATTCTATCAAATTTTCGAATGCCATAAATGAAACATAGACAACTATTTTGAACTAATTGTATACGGTTACAGTCTCTACTACTTATACAAGAACCATATACCAAATCATTAAAATTAAAATGAGAGAGTACTCAGACTTCAGATAATAAAACTTTGGTATCATGGGCCATGAGATGCCTGTTGTAATAAAGCTGTTTTAAAACACAATACGCTTTTTGAATAATTTTATTTATATGTTCGTTAAATCTTAGTTTGTAATCCATTCGTAAACCCAGATCACGACCACACTCCGCAACAGGAAGCTTACTATTACCAACTCTCAAATTCAGTTCTTCGATAACCTCAGCTCTATTCTTTTCCGAACCAAATAAAAGTAATGTTGATTTGGTGGAATTAATACCTAAAGAATGTTTATCAACAAACTCAACAATCTTATCAATATCTGCATTGATCATGTCACTAGCCCGCATTGTATTATGCTGTGGGAATGAATAGTATAGTTGAGTGTCGCCAGCATACAAGTGAAAATTGCAGTTTGAAATTTGATTTGCAAAATCTGACGTGTAAATAATATACAACAGCAGACCAAAAATAGAGCCTTGAGGTACACCTGTTGCTACACATTGGGAATCTAATATCTGACCGTTAGCGAAAACTTGTTGTGACCTTGACTTTAAATAATCACCAATAAAATCGATAGACGATTGACTGAACTTATAAAAATGCAATTTAGCCAAAAGCAGTTCATGATTAATTGTTTCGAACGCCTTCGAAAAATCCAATAAGATCAGAGCTGTGAATTGCTTCTTATCAACTGCGGTACAAATATCACCCACTATGTGCAACATAGCCGACGAGCATCCATGGCCTGGTCGAAAACCAGACTGGAGTTCCGGTAATATTTTATTACTTTCCAGGAACAACCTTATTTGAAAATTCACAACCTTTTCAAGAATTTTTGAGAGCACTGGTAGAATAGATATGGGTCTCAAGTCTTTAAATTCGAGTGGAGAAATAATTTTAGGTAGCGGCAGAACTTTAGCTTCTTTTCATGAAGCCGGAAAATAACTACGATCTAAACAGTTATTGATAATATGAGTTAAGTGTGGCAATAAAACTGGACAGCATAACGTAATCATTTTGATATTAATGTAACGACCTTCGAGGCGGATCGCGTGCAGGCAGATGAGTCAGCCTTCCACATCATTCGAGAACGACCTCGGCGATTAATGAGCGCAACACGTCAGCATTGCTGGAATAATCGAGTGATATCGCGAAACTTCCAAAAGGAATCATTCGGCGAGATATAAATAAGCACAGCAGAAATAACAGTCAGTCCGAATCTAGCTTTGAAGTGTGCGAAGCTTGCCATATAAATCATTCGTGTTGAAGCCGTGTGAAAATAAATAAAGTGTATTTGTTGTTAGAAATAGTTCCTGTTAGTGTATAGTGTATAGTGCTTGTGTCTTTGTTAAATTGTTAAGTTAAATTGCTGTAAATAAATGCTTAAAACAAGAAGCGGCGTATAATTTTTAATAGCCCAGAAGATAAATTGTAACATTTGGCGTCAGGTGTCGGAGTTTTGTACCAGGGGCCATAAAAAAATTATTGGACATACATTAAATAAACTAATTGATTAACAAGTACCGATAAACGACAGTCAGATAATAAATTTAAGTGTGTGTTGTGCATGCCTGTGACGAGATCCCAAGGCAGCAAGATAGAGACCCAATTAATAATAATAATAATAATAATAATAGTCTTTTATTCATAAATATGAACTCACAAGGCGAGATTCAGCATTGCTGTTCTTACATCTAACCTTGACGTAAATATAAATAATTAATTAATAGGAAAAAGTGAATTTGATATGTAGCAATCGCAAAATTAAGAAAATAAATAATTGGCTTAAATTCTAATAATTAATAAAGTAATAGTAACCATAATTAAGAGCTAAGCAAATAAGTAGGCATGGAGGAAGAACGTGTGTCAGGATTAGCACCTTACACCTGTAAGGACAGTAAATATTTTTTATAGGCGTTTTTGAAGAAAACAGGGCTTTTAGACCTAAATTCAGGTTTCAGTTTATTTAGGACATCAGCAATTTGGTAGCTAAATGATGATTTATACCTCTCTGTCTTATGTTTCGGAATGCTTATTGTTGATGTTGGACGTAAATTAATACCATGGGCATCAGACCTAAAATCAACTTTTTCGTACAGATAAGCTGGACACTTACTATTTATTAAATTGACAAACATATAAGCTGTATGTAATACCCGCCTGTTGTATGTGGTCAGCCAACCAGTATCTCTAAGTTTATGAGATATAGAATCATATTTTCTCACCCCATAAATATAACGTAGACAAGCTCTCTGAATCTGTTGCAACTTAAGTTTATCCATAGCACCTAAACAAGGGCCGTATACCACATCACAATAATTAAGATAAGAAAGAACCAGAGATTCACACAAATTAGTTTTAGTCTTTATTGACAGGTAATGTCTATACGGGTATAAACATTTAAGTGTACCGTAGGCTTTCTTTAAAATTTGTACAACATGATCAGAAAATTTTAAATTACTATCAATTGTTAATCCTAAATTCTTTACAACATCAGCGAGAACTACAGGTTGACCTCCAACTGAAACAGATACACTCGGTGCTACCGCTTCTTTTAACCGACTTGGTCCAAATAAAATAGCATTCGTTTTTGAGGCATTAATAACTAATGAGTGATTTTTTGAGACCTCTACTATGCTGCTTAAATCTTCATTAATTTTAGAACAAGTAGACACTACATCATCTGCTTGAAAAGATATATATATTTGTGTATCATCGGCATATTGATGAGATAAACAGAACTGCAAATGTTTCGAAAAAGTTAATGTATAAATAGTATAAAGTAACGGTCCCAATATAGAGCCTTGCGGGACTCCCGACTTCAACTCCAGAACACCAGAAGTGCATTGGTCAATTTTAACAACTTGCTTTCTATTACTCAAGTAATTTCTAAATAGATTAACGGAGGTAGTGCCAAATCCAATATACTTTAGAATAGCAATAAGTACTTCATGATTTAGGGTGTCGAATGCCTTACTATAATCAAGCAATACAAGAAGAGTTAATTTGCTGTTGTCAGTTTCTGAAATAATGTCATCCGTGATGTTAAGAAGAGCAGAACTACAGCTATACCCCGGTCTAAATCCAGACTGTGTATTAGGAAGTATATGAAACTGTTCTAAATAAGTCCTTATTTGCAACTCCATTATTTTTTCTAAAGCTTTTGACAATACAGGTAATATACTAATGGGCCGAAAATCTCTCAATTCACTGGGGTTATTATTCTTTGGCACAGGCGTTATCAGAGCTAGCTTCCAATTTTCTGGAAATACTCCTTCTTTTAAACAAAAATTTATTATATGACATATGTAGGGTAAGATGTGAGATAAACATAAGCGCACCATACCTATGTTTAGTCCGTCACCACCAACAGCATTTGTTTTGATTTTATTAATGGCGCTAAGAACTTCTTCCTCATTTACTTGTTTAAATTTAAACGAGATATTTTCATTAAGGAGTAGATTTTCACTATAAAAATTTACTGCTGGGATTGCATTGTTGCCAACTGTCGGTACTGAATTAACAAAAAAATCATTAATCTTGTTGGGATCTTTCAGTGATGCTGGTATTTCTGGTTTAGCTTTAGTATGAATATTGTATTTTGAAAGTTTTGACCAAAATGTTTTAGTATCTGCATTTTTAAGCTCGTATTCAAAAAATGCCCTTTTTTCATTTCTTATTGCCTGTGTTGCATAATTACGTAGTTGCCTGTAATAATCCCAGTGCGACGGTTTCATAGTTTCTTTAAATTTTTTTAACGCCTTATCTCTAAGATTCATAATCAGTTTAATATTGTCGGTGAGCCATGGAGCAGGCGGTTTTGTGAATCTGGAGTAAGTATAGGGTGCATGCTTATCAAAAAGTTGAATTAATTTTTCTGTAATATAATTTACTTTATCATTAATATTACCCATACGAAACACACCAGATAAATCCAATAACGATAAATCAGTATTAAAACTTTGCTCATCGAAGTGCTTGTATGTGCGGTATTTTTTATACTGGCATTTTATTTTTTTATTTTCAAGCAACATAGTGCAGTACACGATCTGGTGATCCGTCGAGCCAAAGTCCGAAGCACCACAATCTCGTACTATTTTATTATTCGGTACTATAATTAAATCTAAAAGTGTAGCTGTTTTAGCAGTTAACCTAGTGGGCATTTTGATTATTTGTTTTAAATTGTAGCTGTCAATTAAAGATTGCATTTTTTGAGTTTTTACATCGGTTAAGTCAAGCATGTTAAAATTGTAATCGCCGGTACAAAACAATTCATCACAGTCTGTAATTAGAAAAGAAATAGTGCTGTCAAGCACCTCTAAAAACTGATCATAGAGTACATCAGGTGGCCTATATACGACACCAAAAATATATTGCTTTTTGTTAATTTTAAGCCTGATCCACAGTTGTTCAATTAAATCAGATGTAGGAATAACACTGATTTCTAAAGAATTCAGAATGTAAAGCGCTAAACCTCCTCCTCTTTTGTGTAATCTATCCTTACGTACTATTTTATATCCCGGTAATTCAATATTTTTATCTATTATATCATCATTCAACCATGTTTCGCTAATTGCTAAAATATCACACCCATTAATAATAACGTGATCTCTCAATTCAACTAAACTCTTAACTAATGATCGAATATTTATATGTACAAATTTAAATTCCTTTGCCATTAAAAAAACCAACAATATACAGTTGTAAACCAATTAAACACTATAAGAAATTAAAATAAAAATAAAATATAAACAAACATAAGACTCTAAGTATTTGTATTTAACTAAAAATTAAAGTGAAAAGAAATTAATATAAAACATATCTACCCATAAATGTGCCAACACGATAACACTCTTTGTAGTCTTTGTGCACGATTATTGAAAAATTTTGTCCAGTTCATCCTGTGAAGTAACAATACGGATTCTGTTTTCATGATTTATAAAAATTCTTCCGTCAGAACTCCACACATTTTTTGTTGAGCACTTATTAACCGCATTTTTGAGGATGTTAGCTCTAGTCTTTGTTAGATCTTCCCTAATTGTAACACCTGTTGCTTTTAAAAGTTTCTTATTGTTAAACACCATTTGGCGCTTTTTGTAGCAGAGAAATTTCACTATAATCGGTCTTTTATTCTGATTATTTCCCTTAACAGCTCCAATTCTGTGTGTTCGCTCGAGGTCGTCCTTTGATATTGGCAGTTTCATTTTATTTTGGAACACATTGATTACGATGTCCTCAGCATTTTCTCTACTTTTTTCGGTGATTCCAAATATACGCAAGCAATTTCTTCTGCTATATTGCTCTTGGTCATCAGCAGATTTATTCATTTTGTAGATGGTGGTCTTCATTACCTCAACCTCGCGCTTCAGCTCCTTATTTTCTTCCCCCAGTGCGCTTAAGTTACTTTGAAGATTTGATATTTGCTCATTAACTTTATCTACTAGTAGAGTAGAGATGCTGTCCGCAAATTCATTCAGAAACTCTTCCGTCTTAAATAGCTCTTTTATTTTATTACTTATAATGCCATGAATGTCTTCAATCTGAGCTTTTGTAAAAGGCATTTTATTATCAAAGTTCGTAACAAGATATCTACACACTAGATGATAGCTGGCACAGCACTTTTAGAAAGTTTTAAATTTTAGGCACACTCACGGGCACGATACGTCTATACACGGCAAAGGTACATATTAATTAAGCCAACTTTTCCAGCTGATGCAAGTTGGCCAGGACAAGGCAGAGAAGGTGCAAGAAGAATTGAAAGCCGGCCAAAAGCAGGCAGAAAAAGCGCAAGAAGAATTGAAAGCCGTCCAAAAGAAGGCAGAAAAAGCACAAGAGGATCTTAAGGAAGAGCTGAAAGCCGCGCAAGAAAAAGTAGTCCAAAAACTTGAGGAAGAATTGAAGTCACTCAAGAAGACCTCAAGGAAGAACTGAAAGCGAGCCATGACGAGTTGGCAGAGGAGATCAGAGATATTCAGGAGGAAATGGAGAGAAAGGTAACCAGATTTCAAGGTGACGTACTGGAGCTGCAGGAACAAGTTACCAAGTTACTAAGTGGCCAAGGCCAACCAACTCCCTCTGAATCTGCTGGCTTCTCTCCCCCTCTTGCGGTAACTCAGCCTACCTTATCGCGAGTTGCTACCCCTCAAGTTGCTCCTTCCCAAGGTACTGCCCCAGTGAGGCCCGCAACATCCGGCTTGCATCTGAAACTGCCCCCTTACGATGGGAAAACGCCATGGTCACATACCTGAAGCAATTTGAAGCCGCAGCCATCGCTAATGGTTGGGGAATGGCAGACAAAGCAACCGCATTAATTCTGACATTGCGAGGGGATGCCCTGAATATTCTGCAAATGGTTCCAGAAAATCAGCAGGACTTCCAGCAATTGGTGAATAGTCTGGAACGGCGTTACGGCTATAGTCATCTTCTGCATGTGCAAAAACTTGAGGCTGACGTTGCTCGATTGGTTCGGCTCGCATATCGATGGGCTTGTGCCGATGGGCGCCGGAGGACTTCCTGGAGCGGCTAGCCGTCCAAACATTCATAGATGGAATGAAAGAAGCCGATACTCAGCAAGCGGTACGTCTGGGGCGCCATAGGACACTGGGAGAGGCCTTAGCCCATGCGTTGGAAGTTAAAGCGGCAAGGAGTGTCTCAAGAGAACATGGTCTTGTCTGCGGTGTCGCTACGACAGAAATGGCTCCTGAATCCATGGAGGACATGTTGCGACGACTCATAAATCAGGAGACAAGGGAGAAGGGGCCCCGTTGCTGGAGCTGCTATACAGGTAGGTACCAAAGCACCCATGCCCTGTAAGAAACTGTGTGATGTAGTATTCTATCTGTCTGTGTTTCCTGTTCACCCATGGGGTCACCTCAGGTATTAACCTCTTGGCCCACTGTGAGGTTTGTGTCTCTTCCTCCCATTCTTTTTGCCATTTTGCCAAAGTCCGGTCACGGGCTTCTACCTTTTTTGTTTTGGTGTTCGCATCTTTCTTGTAGCTCCTTTCCTGCGCTAACAAATGTATTGGAATAACCCGCGCTACAACCTGTATTGCCTTTGTAGCTACTGTCCTGTAGGCGCTGGATATTCGAATGGCCGCCTTTCCTTGCACTCGTTCCAACTTTTTCTTGTATTTTTCCACCGTAGCCCATTCTTTCCATGCTGGCGCTCCATATAAAATAATTGATTGTGCTACACTGCATAGTATTTTTCTTTTTCCCTCTCTTGAACCTTTTACATTGGGCATCAATCTGCTCAGTGCTGTTAACGCTCTGTCCGCCTTCTGCGTTACCTTTACGATATGAGCCTCCATGTTCATATTGTGCCCGAATGTTATGCCTAGATACGTTGGCTCTCTTCTGCTGCTTATTTCCATCCCGTCTGTTCTTACTGTTACTGACTTCAGTGTGTATCTTCCTGCTAGAATGACCGCTTCCGTCTTTGCATGTGCAGGCCCTTCCTTCCCAACCACCTGTTTATTCTGTCTATTGCCCATTCTATTCTATTTTCTATCTCGTCCTTGTTATACCAGCGTACTACAACCGCCAGGTCGTCTGCGTACCCTATCGATGTTGTATCTTCTGGCGTTGCAGAACGTCCGAGAAAGGTTCCAATAAAGCGAATAAGAACGTCAAATTTTCTCAAATGGTTCAGTCCTCATCTCAAGGATCTTATTATTCGGAAAAAAATTGCGCATAAAGCTTTTTTAATCACTACACGTAATTCCGATTATGCCGAGTTTTCACACCTCCGTGCTCTCTGCAAAGCTGAATATGATAGGTGTTTCAAAAGTCACATTGAACGTACGGAAGAATTTCTAAGTCATAATCCTAAACATTTTTGGAAATATATCAGTGATATAAGGAAGTCCAATTGCTTACCTAACAGCATGCAGTTGGATGAAACAGTAGCTAGTTCAGGTCAAGAATTTCCTGATTTATTTGATGAGTATTTCTCTAGGGTATACGATGACAGCGCTTGCAATGTCCCAGATTATGCCCTAAATCAATGCAAAGATGTCCTCCTGCGTAGAATTACGTTGTGTGAGGTATTTTCCAAAATTACATATAGTCTAAGAGCTGGTGAGATTTTTTGGTGATCATTTAGTTAAGGCCTATTTTTTGAGAGAATGTTGCTGGAGGCATGTATAAGTGTCATCTGTAAGGATTCTCCTCGATAGCGGTATCAGAGAGAGGCAGAACACCCCCAATTTGCACTGTCAGTATATGTCAAATTCGAGGTGAACCGGTTAGGTTTTGTGTTACTTTATGTCAAAACTGACAGAAAACCTAACCTGCTAACCTCGAATTTGACATGGACTTACAATGCCACCAACCTATTATTCATACGTTTCAATTTCCACAGCCGCCCCTTATGGACTTTTTACTTCCTTTTACTACTACCTATAAAGGAAGTATTGGATTCACCCAGTGATTTTGAATGACATAGATACAAGTATAGCATTTAAAATTACATACGTTTATGTGCCAAGATGTGTAACATCCCTTTTTCGTGCTATCTTCTTCTGTAATACAGAATATGAATATACTCTATCTTTCTTGCAGTTACTAGCACAGCACCCTAGATATAGAACACAGCATGCTTATTTTTGTTTTTCAAAAACGTATGTCGGTTATTGCACCTTGTTATGAACAAGAAATGTCAAACTCACATTTTAGGTGTAAACACATAACCTTAAAGAAGTCGGTTGTTTACTAATTTCAGTATGACTAAATTATGCATTAAATGCCATAAAGAAGATGATCAACTATTTCCATGTGATGGCTGTAAAAGAGAGCTGTGCAAAAAGTGTGGAGAAATATCCGAAACCGAAATAAGATGCTTCAAGTTACGTAAGAGAAAACTGCTAATCTTTTGTGAACCATGTAAGGTTGGTGTTTTTCGTGTTCCAGAGTTAATTAAGGAAGTGCAGCAGCTACTTGAGAGTAAATTTGATCAATGGTGACAATATGTCATGAATGTGCAAATAAGCTGGATATGGGTCACAACAAGGCTTTGATCTCAGAAATGTTTTAACGTCAACAGCGAGCTAAAAATGTTATACTTTTCAACGTTCAAGAACCTCATGGTAACTCCTATTCAGAAAAAACCCACGTAGACAAAAACTCAGTCAAAGAACTGTTGAGATATCGAAGTGGATACTTATAACTTGAAACTTTTTAGGTTAGAAAAATTTGTTATAGTAAAATACCTACGTCGTTTAGAAGTTATTCTGAATTCTTGTGAAGAAGCAAAAAATATTTTAAGAAACAAGAATAAAATTGCAGTGCCTAATGTGCAAATTAAATCTGATCAGACTCTAGCGCAAACAGATTACTTTAAAAAAAATAAGGCTAAAATTGAGCGGTTTAATAAGGAAGGGGTTACTAATAAAACAATCAAATACCTAAATGGTGTTCCTACAATTGTGGATGCCACTTCCCAACTCAAAAAACTACTAACTGTGTACTATCAAAATACTCGTGGCCTTCGGACCAAATTACAGTTACAAATTGCAGTAACTACCAATAGTGATTATGATTTAATAATTTTTACTGAGGCATGGTTACAGAGTGACATTTCTGATAATGAAATGGAACTCTTGAACTACACTGTGTTCAGGAAGGATCGGAATAGTGAAACTAGTGTTTTTAGTAGAGGTAGTGGTGTTTTGATAGCTGTTCGGAACCATCTCTGCAGTAGCCGTATTTATGTTACTAACACTAATGTTAAACACTTGTTTGTAAAAATTTCCTGTCAGTCAACTTATCTTATAGTGGGTGCAGTTTATATTCCACCGAGGTCTGCGAGGGATATACGTGTTGTCCCCAGAAATTTTGAATACTAGCATTTCAATGCATTACTTGGGGCCTAGTTACTACTCTCATTTTTTGCTTAGCCGAACCAAATATTTTAATTCACTAAGCAACGGAAAATAATTAGTAATTTCTAGTTTTTACTGATTTTGTAATAAAATACGGAATCAAAGTCAAAAATAGTTACACGATACAAATTATACTTAAATTCTAACAAACACAATATTAACCTAATGAATAACAAATAGCTAAGTTTATTTTATTAAATGTTCAAAAACATCTTGTTGAGCAAGACAATATCCCAGACGATCATAAAATTCTGGTCTAATTTCTCTTAACATCGCAAGAGTGATATTTTGAGAGGCTTCAAGAAGTTTTATTCTGATTTCATCCACGTTGTTATCTCTTTGATGCTGATGGGTATAAATTGTTTGCTTTGTGGCCCAAAAAAAAATAATATATATTTGGGGACAAATCAGGAGATCTTGGTGGCCATTTTATGTCTCATGTGGTGCTAATAATACGATGAGGAAATATTGATTTAAATATTCCTTAGCCGCATTGTGAGCAGGACATCGGTCGTGCTGATACCAGATGTGGGCCATATCAATGTTTTGTAAGTCTTGAACTGCTGGTATCACTTGCTTGTCAAGCAGTTGCAAATACTTTTGGCCATTGAGGTTCCCGTCAATAAAAAATGATCCTATAATAGTGTCCCCCAATATACCAGCCCAAACGTTAAGTTTTTGGGGGTACTGAGTTCTTAAAGTTATTCTTTGGTGACTGTTTTCTTGGGACCAGTATCTCACTACCGAAGAATTATGACTACCATGTAACAGGAAAGTCGATTCGTTACTAAACAGAATATTTCTAAAAAATGCATAATTATTGTTTACTCTATCCATCACATCTTCACAAAATTCCATTCGACGACCATGGTCAGCTGTGAAAACCTCTTGTGTCGTTTTAACTTTGAAAGACTTAAAACCATTTCTTTTAAGTAGTCTATGCACTTCTGATTTTCCGGCATTAATTTCTGGATTTTCTGCAAGGGTGCTTGTTGATAAAGTGTCATTTTCTGTTATCATATTGCGAACCATAATTTCCCGCATTTCAGCTTCTTCATTTTGAGGCTTCCATTCCTTTGAGCCCTTACATGATGGATTTTCAGAACCAGTTTCCTCAAACAAATGTTTAACATTGAAGATTGAACTGGGGTTTACTGTCACATCGTATGCCATAACAAACAAATGATTCGCGATTTCATTCGTGGAATGACCTCGGTAAAACCATTTAACAATTTGAGTTTTCTGTTCTGTTGTCAACATTTTGAAAAGAAAAATTAACCACTTATGTGTATCATATTTGAAGCTATGTATAAAGTCAAATTGACATGCACAACCAACAATTAAAAAACGAAAGTGAGAAACACTTTCTGCAACTGCTGCGACTACTTATTGTCTGGGTAAATTATTATACAACATTGTTAGAATGTACTTATATAAAAAATAGTCAGTACTACTTAATGGATTTTATTATTCCAATTTAACAAAAACAAGAATATAATTCCATTTTATATATTCAATTCATATGTATTGTTGCTTATCTAGTTCTACAACCAGTTACTAAAAAGCAGAAATTGGGAATTGATCCATTTATTTGTCCAAAAATACAAGAAAATTTATTAGAAAATGAGGAAAATAGCACGCCAAGATATAGTGCGTCTCCCGATGGGGTAGGTACTACACTCTTGTAAACTATCGAATTTTTTATTCTTCAGGAAAAAGTCATTCTTGATAAAAAGTTTTACTTGTCTTAGGAAGTCACAGTGATTAAACTTATGATAAAGTATACAAAACATTAAAAAAAATTTTAAATGTAATATTGAACTTAAGTACTGACTCTTATTTTTAATTTTTATGAAAAATTTTATTTAACAAAGTTGTTACAAAACTGAAGAAAAGCTCAACTATGGAGTTTGGTTAAAAATAACAAAACTAACTTTTTCCTAAGAAAACTAAATTTTTGAGGTCAATATAGAACTCTTTTATACTTTCTTATTCTTGACAGAAAAAATAGTTCGAGTGAGAACAGTAAACAGTAAAAAAATCAACTATATTACGAACTTTCAACATAAAGATCTACTAGAACTTACACATTTTCTAATCTTCTAACTTCTTCATACACATTCATATCTTTCTTTATGGTGACAAATTCAAACAAGCTCCTGTCATATGACACTGACAATTTTAACGACAAGTTAAGATGGCACCTTTAAAAAAGCTCATAAAGCAATAAATCGAACCAGATTGAGTAATGGGATGAGCATAATGGGTCTTGCTCAGAAAAAAAATCTGCGATACTGAAACAATAATTAGAAGAAAACAAGGCACAACCAAAATTTTCGAAAATTAGGGTATCTTGATATTTTCACCGCTTAGTTTACTATGAAGGCGCTGATACATACATGTTTTCTATAACAACCGGCACAGAACTTCAGAAAAAGTTATCTTCGTGCAGCATTGAAGGTGGAGTTTTCAATTTTAAATAGTAACCATGTGTTGATACGCAGGTTAAATGAATCAATGCCCTTTGATCCTAACTCACAAGACCAACCGAATTGTGTACAGGGGGGGAGTAGGTATATACGAACCTACCTGCGCTAAAATTCTAAGGTTCCGCGCCAGTTGCTATATTTTTTTGATAGTATACATATCTGTATATTTAGCATGTGAAAAGTTTTCTTTCGGCACCTATTTTGAGACTTCCACCAAGCCGATTTATATATTTTTTTTAAATAGAAGCTGCCACCATGTGGGTTTGCAAATATATACTGCTCAACAAATGAACTGAACCATTTGCATATATTGGTGCAATTTTATGAATATTTCCAAAAACAGTCATGGCATTTTTGGTAATGTTTCAGGATTGTGTCACTATAAAAAGCATTTCTTTTCGTAATTTTGTTTAAATAAAACTAAGTCCATTAATAGAATATTATTTGAAAATTTTGAGTTTTTCCCAAATGTTGATAGCACATTGCATACAAAGTATGCCAAAAAATTGTAAATGTTCCAAAAAGACTCGAAAAACTCTTAATTCCCTTTATTTCATACTGATGTCAAAAATGGCATTTTTTGGATTACTTCCGGTACAAAAAATGGAACATTCAAGAGTTAGTACATTAAAGTAAAATATTAACGTTCAAGTACTTTAAAATTATACGTCAGTTGTTAACATTAAATTTGAAACGATTTACAACTTTTTATATAAAATTCATTAAACTTGCAGTATGAAATAAACTGTTGTATTCACCACGAACGAAAAGTGTTTTTAAAGGTACTCGCAAGTAATTCCGTCCTTGGCTGATGCCTCGGCATTTAAAATGTCACTTTTCGTTCTAGATAAATAAACTACTATTTTTTGCTCTTCCTCTTATTTTTGTTAAATAGTATTTTTTATAATGGTATTGTTTTAAAATTGTATTAATATGCTTCAGTTGTTATTATCCAATTATAAAAATACAAAACTTGTTTTAATTAGAATATGTAGTTTGTAAGTATATGTAGTAAATCCCTGTTATTTTTATAAACAAAAACATATTTCAAATAAATTTGATATTTAAATAGCAGCTTTGTGCTTTATTATATGTATATCCACATATTATGTATCATGTACAAAATATATTCACGATAAGCATTACTTAAGTATCTTTAATTTCATTGCAACGTTGGGAAATATTTTAATTTGAAGCATTGCCATATTACTATTTTTAATTTTTTAGTGTGACACAACAACCTTTCAATGAAAAACGTTATAAAATCCAACTCGGAAAAACTTGAAAAATTCAAGAGAGATTGAAAACTTCACAGCCTAACACAGGAGTTTATTTATTTATTTATTTTTCAATTAATCCCTTTTTATGCTGTGATCCCAATCTGATAAAGCTTCGTCCTGATTTTTAAAATACCCCGTTATGACTGCTACAGCTTCTTCCGTGGACAAAAATCTTTGCCCTCCTAGGTGTTTTTGAGCTTCAGAAATAGATGGAAGTCTGAGGGAACATGAAGTACCAATTCAAAACCGTACCGATGAATTTCAGCCATCGCTACTGTTGATGTTTACGCCAAAGCTTCATTTTGATGGTGTAGGATACGTTTCGTTAGCATTTCAGTTAGCTTTCTTTGAATTTCTTTACGAAGTTGATGTAAAAAGTTAGAGTAGTATTGTCCTGTTATGGTTTGATCCTTAAGAAAGGAATCCACCAGCAATATTCCCTTCCCATCCCTAAAACCAAAGCCATCACTTTACTAAAGGACGGCACCACCATTGCTTTTTTGGGAGGTGGTGAGCCCTTATGCTTCCACTGTTTCGACTGCTGCGTTGAGTTAGGCTGATAATAGTGAATCTATGTGTCATTGGTGGTAGATAACAAATCTTTAAATAAAATTATTAGGATCAGCCTCATAACAGAGCAGCGACGTTTGAAAACGAACACGTTTCTAATCAATTATCAGAAGCCAAAAAGCCCACCTCGCAACAACTTTCGACTTTCCTAACTCATTACTTAAAATGTTTTGAACCCGTTCATAAGATATGCCCACAGCCTCTGCTATTTCTCGAACCTTGATTCGCAGATCTGCCATGCCCGTATCGTGAATCAAATCGATGTTTTCTTCAGTGGTAGCAGAAGCAGGTCCTCCACTGCGAGAATAACCTTCAATGCCGTTTCTTCCCCTGTTTCAATTCGGCTGCCCACTTTTTGACCATTGTGTATGGAGGACAAGATGTTCCCAAAACGTTTGCCATGTCTTCATGAATTTGTCCTTTTTGTGCAGGTAGGTATTTAATCACTGCACGGTGTTCTATTTTTTCCATTTTAGAAAAGTCAATGCACACATTGCTCCACAAAATTCCACATGTCTCAAATTAACAGAATAACGTAAAGCTTTGCATATAACCAACAGTGCCCATAACCTCACTACGAATAATTGTAGCTATAATGTTGCCCTCTCTCTGTCATGTCATAAAATTTTCAATCTATTCGCGTAGAAACTTTCTGCAGTACATATGGGGTGCTCATTATTTTGAAATTAATTGATAAATACATGACTCATTGGTGTCTGTTTTACATATCTGTCACAACTATAACATCTTGACAATTTCAATTTTGGTGCTTTTGCTTCAGGGTTGGTAAAGTAACTGCAACAAAGATAAATACATACACATTCTTTTGCTTGAGAAAGAGATGATAGCAAAAAAGTATGTCTTGGATATGTTGGATCATTAGATGAACCTTGTGTTTGTATCTATATCCTTCAAAATCACTGGATTCACCCCAAAAATTCGAAATTGAGTTTTCAACAGATCTTCACGTTTTAGAGTCCCCTGATCCCAAAAAAACATATTTTTTTTCATTGGTCTGTCTGTCTGTGTGTCTGTCTGTGTGTCTGTGAACAGAATATCTCAAAAACGAAAAGAGGTATGGCATTGAAACTTCATATATACGTTTTGTGTACTATGTAGATGAGACAGCAAGCTTTTGAAGAAAATCGCATAACCGGAAGTAGGTGTTTACTCTTGTGATTTTTCAGTTTTTTTCGATTTTTTCAAAAACGGCTCTAACGATTTTTTTTAAATTTTACATTTTTCTTACATTTTTAATGTGTATTGATGTGAGATAGGTGATTTTCCAGTTGAATACTTCTAAAGTGGGTTTCTTTTGTTTTTTTTTTTCTATTTTTTTTATTAACTCCTATTTTAAATAAAACACCCGGTATATTATTACATTTTTGAATTCACCTTAAAATTCTAGAGAAAATTTGTCTCTTCAACTAACACTCGATTTTGTACCGTTTTTGTAGAATTTGTAATTTTTTAAAATTTTTTTACAAATGGTTAAAAATTAAAAATGAAATTTTTGACTAATTATAAGATCACTGTAAAAGGAAGTTGTGTGAGTGTATCACACCAGATTTTTTAGTGTAAGTTATGTCAAATTCGAGGTTAGCAGGTTAGGTTTTCCGTCAGTTTTGACACAAAGTGACACAAAACCTAACCGGCTCACCTCGAATTTGACATATACTGACAGTGCAAATTGGAGGTGTTCTGCCTCCCTCCGATACCGCTATCGAGGAGAATCCTTACAGATGACACTTATACATGCCTCCAGCAACATTCTCTCAAAAAATAGGCCTTAACTAAATGATCACCAAAAAATGTCACCAGCTCTCCTACTAATATGTCAAAGATTCTTTAAGTGTGGGTCCAGATAATTTTCCCAACTTTTTTTTTGAAGAGGTGTATTTATTCTATTTCTGTATCCTTACAGATAATTTACAACTTCTCAATAGAAAGTGAAGTCTTTCCAGAGCTGTGGAAACAAGGCTTTATTTTTCCAATTTTCAAGAGCGGAGAAGTTGGTGATATTAAAAATTATAGAGGTAGACTCTATAAAATGTAAGAAGTACATGATGACTCAGCCAAATCTGACCGGCAAGCTCCAGTCAGCTGATGGGCAGTAGCGTAGGGTTTTCGTTGTAAAGTTGGGGTACTTGTATATTACAAAATATAGAACTTTTGAGTATCAAATTATTGTATTTAGCATATTCTGGAGATTTTGTAAAGACAATGTATTACCTCTAGCAAGGAAAGACAAGAAATCCCATTGCGAAACAAGAATTACACCTCCAGAACAGCTAACTGCAAATGCTAGGTTATAGGTTATAGAGTGCGCGTTCCGCGTGCTGCGCCACTGATTTCCAACCTCCCCTTAAATTTGAATGCGCATTATGTACTTCTTACATTTTACAGAGTCTATCTGTAGCCCATCGGCTATGGCAAAATTGTTCGATAGTTTAGTTTATGACCAATTGAACTGGGCTTGCTCAAGTATTATAAACTCAAAACAGCATGGTTTCTTTGCGAGTCGTTCAACAGTAACGAACCTGGTTTTGTATGAGACTGATGTACGAAGAGCTTTGGAGGCTGGGGTTCAAGTAGATTCTATCTACACGGACTTCTCCAAAGCCTTCGATAGAGTTAACTTTGATCTGTTGATAGCCAAGCTAAGAGCAACAGGGTTCTCCGAGTCACTTATTAACTGGTTAAATAGTTTCCTAAGGGGTCAAACTCAATGTGTAAAAATAAAAAATCATCTTTCAAACCCCTTTGCAGTGCACTCAGGTGTTCCGCAAGGGTCACACTGTGCGCCATTACTTTTTAACTTATTTGTTAATGATATTGTGGATGTTATTAAACATTCTTCTGTTAGCTCCTTTGCTGATGACTTAAAAATCTATAAGAGAATTAAATCTGACGACTCTATGTTGTTGCAGAGTGATCTTGATTCCCTATGGACTTGGTCTAGTGTGAATAAGCTACCGTTAAATATTCAGAAATGTCACTTTATTACCTTTTCCAAAAGCGCCAAAAAATTTAACACTTCTTACCAAATTAATGACAACAAGCTATCCTATGTGGAGCAAATCAGAGATCTAGGTGTACTGCTCAATGAGAACTTTAATTTCTCTCATCATATTTTTAATACTGCCCAGAAGAGTCTCAAGCTCCTTGGTTTCGTGACTAGAAATTGCCCTGATTTTTCAATCACTGTCATCAGGACCCTATACTGTACACTGGTGCACCCTAATCTTGAATATGCAACGATAATATGGTCTCCACAATATCAGGTTCATTGCGACATTATAAAAAGAGTTCAGAATAAATTCTTGCGTTTTGCTGCATTCAAATGTGGCATCCCCATGGAGGACTATCATAAATCATCGATGTTGAAGAAGTTAAACTTGCTCTCTTTGAAAGATAGAAGGATTCTCTACGATATTTACTTTATATATAAAGTTGTTAATGGCTTAGTTGACTGTCCAGAGTTACTATGTTTAATTAAATTCAATGTGCCTAACCGGAATCTCCAGAATTTTGAATTATTTCACATTGAGTTTCATACCATGAATTATGGCACCCATTCACCTATAAATACAACTCTAAAAATTATCAATGCTTCTGCAAATTCAGTGGATATTTTTAGTAGCACACTTGCCAACTTCAAAAGAGCTATTATCAATAACATTCTACAGGTAATAATATATCCTATTATTATTGTAGTTATGCGTTACATGTTGTTGTTTTCATTTGAATGTATTCTTTATGCAAGGTTTTTTGTCTTAGTATATATAATAGTATATTAAAGTATGAGTGGATAACAAGGTCTTTAAAACACGCGCGAGTTTTCGAGCACGACGGCGTAGCCGAAGTGCTCGAAATAGAGCAAGTGTTTTAAAGACCAGTTATCCACGAATACTTTACGCTATTTTTTATTATACCTCCAATACTGGAAATAAATTACGCACTAAAAACTTAGAAATAATTTTTGTCGTGATAAATCGAGAGGGCACAATAATATTGCTACTATAGTTACGAGAATTATTTACGTTTTTGTCGCGTCCATGTCCGTTGTTGCATTCAGTCGTTTCCTTGACAACCTTTAAAGCTCGGCGAGCTTTAATCGCCTGTTTTTGCACGCTCAGGCGTGCTTTAAACGGCGATTCTGATGCAGGTATAATAAAATAGATATTTATGCATTAAGGGAGATATGAATATGTTTTTTCCTGAGGTTGACATGGTTACAGACCGAGGGCTTCCGGCCCGAGGTCTGTAAGTCAACCGAAGGTAAAAAACATGAATATCTCCCGTGGTGCATACAATATTTTATTTACTAGCATATTAGTATAAATAGTTCCTTGACACTGGAAGGTAGAAGAGGGATGCGGATAAGTATAAGTAGTATAAATAGTCTGAAATTTCAAAATGTCATAATGACATTTAAAATAAAAATATGTGAGTAACATCAAGGATTGTCTAAAGTTATGGTTGCTAAGACGTTGTTCGCAGTTGCATGGTTACCATAAGTTTGTTTTAAACAAACACAAATTATAAATTTCAAAATATGGCTGAATGCAGAAGTTTTATTCCTCAAAATGTGAATGATAAAGCCAAAAAAGCCAGTGAATCATTAGTTCCTAAAAAGTCTGAGCATTTGTATGTGAAAGAATATGGGCGATTTCGTGAGTGGATGGTGAAAAATGATATAACAGTTATAAATGCAACTGTAATGTTGGCTTATTTTCAAGATTTGGTATGTATTCGTTATTGAGTAATCGCACCATTTCAGTGTTAGTGTAGTTATTGTTGTCAGTTGTTTACATATATGGTTTCTTGTAGTCAGATTCATTTAGTCCGAATACTTTGTGGAGCATGTTTTCTATGCTGAAGTGTATGTTGCTGTTAAGAGATCAAGTTGAAATTTCAAGTTACCACAAATTGGAAGCATTCATAAAAAGAAAGAACAAAGGATATGAACCGAAGAAGTCGGAGGTGTTGACACGGGACCAGGTTGAGATGTTTCTGCGAGAGGCTCCGAATGACACTAATTTGATGTTTAAGGTAGTATGTTACATCACACTTTTGTGCAATCTTATGTTTAATGCAAATTTACAGATAGTAGTGATTATGGGTATGTTCGGCGCCTGCAGAACGGATGAATTAGTAAAAATGGAAATTGGAGACATTGCTGACAGGGGTTCGGTGATTGTGGTGCAGATTCCTGAGACTAAAACAGCTGTTAGATCTTTCACTATTATTAAAGAGGCGAAGCTGAATGCATTGTCGCTTATCAGGGAATACTCGTCATTGCGTCCTGTGGGAGTGTCAAGATTTTTCCTATCGTACAGAAACCAAAAATGTAGTGAACAACCCGTAGGCAAGAACACGTTTGGTAGTATTCCGTCCAAAATAGCTGTCTACTTGAGTTTGGCGAATCCGAAGTTGTACACTGGTCACTGCTTACGTCGGACTTCGGCAACTTTGGCGGCAGATGGGGGAGCAAGTATGACCAAGTTGAAGAGGAGGGGGAAAAGTTCGACGGTTGCGGAAGGTTACTTGGCGGATAGTATGGAGTCAAAGAATAAAATATCACGCGTGATTGCTGGGGTGGAAGACGTTCCAAAAGCAAGACTGCTGATATCTGTTAGCGAAAGCGGAAATAGCAACAGTAAGCAGACGTACAAATGTGCATCTTCAAGCATCAGCTTTAGCAGAAAATTTGAAAATTGTACTTTCTATTTGTCTCGTGAACAGGCCAACTCTAAAGTACAATCTGGCCCCCAAAAAAAAAAAGTTAAATAAATTGTAAAAGATCTGACCTGTTAAAGCAAACAAAATGTAATTATAAAAATGAATGTGTACACATTACAAACTAAATTAAAGTATCTATTGTCTCAAATTTATTATCTTCTAGCAGGAAATTCCTGTCTTATAGGTATAGGTATTGACGATGGCTGGTTTGGGGGCCTGGCCCTCTCCAGCTAAAATTCGTAATCACTCCAATGGAAGATTGAGGGAGAAAAAATTTGAAAACTCCCTAGGGAGTTATGAGTAGCTTTTCATATCTTGTATCTATGACGAAAATGAACAATATTATGTTGCTAGTAAATAATAGTATATTATACATCAAGGTAGCGAAGTGCAGTATTATAACCTGAGCGCATATTAGATACTGAGCGCGCAGCGCAAAGTATCTAAAGCGCAAAGGTTACAAGTGTATGACAATGTTATCTCATCGCGCAACAAAAAACATGTAGGTTAACTACACGTAGAATGACAAAGATTCACTTTTGTAGATCGTATAGATAACATTTAAAATATATCTCCATTTTCTTGCTTCTCAGTTAATAATAATAAAATGCTAGTTTTATTTTTTGCATTCCTTCGGTTATGCAAAATGAAAAATGGTTAGCAACAGTATGAATAGATGCAGTATTTTTTTCTCTACAAAAAATGTATTTACACTTCAGCTCTAAAATAATTAGGGGAGCCAATAATTGGACATTAAGAATTTAACACGAGATGAAAAAAAAATTGACCGGAAGTCGACCTCGGAAAAGAAATCCGATTTCCGGTTTCTATATATTTTTGGAATATACTCTTCAAGCTGAGTCGAATGATATATATCTCGTCCTCCTAAAATATATCTCCATTTTCTTGCTTCTCAGTTTTTAAAAATTTAAATTTCGTCTAGCAAATTACAGAAAATCGTTTTTATACTTTTTTTTCTCGATAACGGTTGCAGATACGAAAAAACTGCAAGAGAACAAAAAGATTCTAAACAAAACAGAAAACTCAATTTGTATTTTAGAATCTAACAGCGGCGCACCGCAAAAAAGTTCAGGGGCAGAAAAGGAAGCATGACCCCTGAAAAAATATCTCCCTGTTGATTCTCACAACCATTTGATATGCTCAATGATGTAAGCCCTGCAGCGTAACCTGTATTCCAAATTTGAGCTAAATATCTCAAAAACTGCAGGAGCTATAAAGGAAAAAGTTAAAAAAAAAAAACCGGAAGTCGACCTCGGAAAAGAAATCCGATTTCCGGTTTCTATATATTTTTGGAATCTACTCTTCAAGCTGAGTCGAATGATATATATCTCGTCCTTCTAAAATATATCTCCATTTTCTTGCTTCTCAGGTAATAATAACAAGTTAATAAGACGATTCGCTACCGTGGTGTATATACTATTTTTTGCACTACCAAACGGCTTAATACCTAAATTCCCAACAAATTTCGAAAATATTTTAACTGTCAACCTGACAATACAGCTCTTTAATTCATATTCTTATATGGGTATTTCGCCACTCTGCAAATTAAAATATTAAATAACGAAAATATTAACAACGAACGTTTCGAGGGACAATCTGCCCTCGTTATCAACGAATAACAATTAAAACTAACAAGAAACTTATCTTTTTCACTGGAAGGAAAAACGACAAACCTCCAATGAATTTTTTGACATTGACGTTTGTTGATATCTGTACCTACTTGATCTCATCTTTAAAAATCGATAGCCAACTATTGTCTAAAAATATTGAGAAAGACGACACGCATTTTTCTTCGTTAAGTAAAATATATGCCGTTTCCTTAATTTTTCGCCTAGTTGACATCGATTCTTTAGACAAGATCTTTGTGTTGTCCCATTGTATTTTATGGTTTTCATCCCAAGCATGTTCTGCCAGCTTAGACTTATTGAATTGATACGTTTTCAACATATTTTTATGTTCTTTAACTCTAACTGCTAAAGGCCTGGATGTTTCACCGATATAATATTTCCCGCATTCACAGGGAATACTATATATACAATTCCTTGAATGTTGTTCTTCGTTGAACGGTTTAGTTTTTGTAAGAACTGACCGCAAAGTATTCATCGTTTTGAATACCGTCCTAACATTGAATCTATTTCCAATTCGTCTAATTTTGTCAGATATGCCTGGAATATATGGTATAGAGTATTATATTTTTGAGTGTCATTCCTTTGTATGTGTGTGGCGTTGCTTCGTGTATTGAAAATGTTCCGAACAAGAGTCTCTGGATAGCCATTATCTTGTAAAACATTAATAATAAATTCTTTCTCTTTTTTGAAAATTTTATCATTAGAGCAAACAACTTTGGCTCTGTCGTAGAGACTTTTTACAACGCCTGTCTTTATGTTTTTGTGATGGTTAGAATTAAAATGTAAGTACCTATTAGTATTGGTTTTCTTACGGTATACTGATGTTTCAAAAGTATTTATTGTGCGTGTGATTAGTGTATCAAGAAAGGGTAACTGATTGTTTTGCTCTGTTTCTAATGTGAATTTGATGGAGGTTTCTTTACTGTTAATATGTTCAAGAAATTTGTCCACCTCATCCATATCATGAGGCCAAATTGCAAAAACATCATCGACATATCTCCACCAAACTACTGGTTTGTTGGTGTACGTGTAGACATGTTGTTGTTCAAAGTCTTCCATAAAAATGTTACTAACAATGGGAGATAAAGGTGAACCCATTGCCATCCCGAAATCTTGTTGGTAAAATTCATTGTTTAGTTGAAAGTATGTCGTTTTAATGCATAGTGTTAAAAGTTCCATAATGGTACCAACGTTTAATGTTGTTCGTGTATGTAATGTGTTATCATTTTGTAGCCTATGTTTAATGATGTTGAGTGTTTTGTCTACTGGAACATTAGTGAAGAGACTAACTACATCGAAACTAACCATTAAGTGTTGTGTGTTTATGTTTGCTTCTTTAAGTTTTTCAAGGAAATGGGGCGTGTTCTTTATATACGTGTCTGTATTTCCTGATATAGGAGTCAGTATCTTAAGTAAATATTTAGCTAAACTGTGACAAGGAGAACCTATAGAACTAACTATTGGCCTAAGTGGTACATTTGGTTTGTGTATCTTTGGTAATCCATAAAAATGTGGTGGTTTACTGTAGTGTGGTGTTAGCGTACGTCTTACAAAATCTGTAAATTGTTCTCTGTGTTTGTAAAGTGTTCTGTATATTTTTGTTTCTATTGTATGTGTTGGATCTTTATTTAGTTTAGTGTATTGTCCCTCACTAATTAGTGTTAAAAGTTTTTCGTTGTATGTGGTTGTGTCAAGTACTACTGTGGCGTTGCCTTTGTCTGCAGGTAGAATTTTAATTGTGTTATCGGTTTTTAGTGTGTGTAGTGAATGTTTTTCTTGTTTGGATATATTTTGTCTGATTGTGTAAGGTCGTTCTAGTATGATTTTGTTTCTAATTCTGTATTCCTGTCTAATGTCTTCTGGAAGTTTTTGACAAGTCTCTTCTATAGCTGTAACTAAATCAAGTTTATTAATTCGTTTTGGCGCCACTGCGTAGTTTAGTCCTTTGCCAAGAACTAATTTGTCAGTGGCGTTTAGTTCTTTAGCCAAAGTTGTTTGCTCTAATATTTAAATTTACAAAAAAAAGAAAGAATTTATTATTAATGTTTTACAAGATAATGGCTATCCAGAGACTCTTGTTCGGAACATTTTCAATACACGAAGCAATGCCACACACATACAAAGGAATGACACTCAAAAATATAATACTCTAACTATACCATATATTCCAGGCATATCTGACAAAATTAGACGAATTGGAAATAGATTCAATGTTAGGACGGTATTCAAAACGATGAATACTTTGCGGTCAGTTCTTACAAAAACTAAACCGTTCAACGAAGAACAACATTCAAGGAATTGTATATATAGTATTCCCTGTGAATGCGGGAAATATTATATCGGTGAAACATCCAGGCCTTTAGCAGTTAAGAGTTAAAGAACATAAAAATATGTTGAAAACGTATCAATTCAATAAGTCTAAGCTGGCAGAACATGCTTGGGATGAAAACCATAAAATACAATGGGACAACACAAAGATCTTGTCTAAAGAATCGATGTCAACTAGGCGAAAAATTAAGGAAACGGCATATATTTTACTTAACGAAGAAAAATGTGTGTCGTCTGTCTCAATATTTTTAGATAATAGTTGGCTATCGATTCTTAAAGATGAGATCAAGTAGGTACAGATATCAACAAACGTCAATGTCAGAAAATTCATTGGAGGTTGGTCGTTTTTCCTTCCAGTGAAAAAAAGATAAGTTTCTTGTTAGTTTTAATTGTTATTCGTTGATAACGAGGGCAGATTGTCCCTCAAAACGTTCGTTGTTAATATTTTCGTTATTTAATATTTTAATTTGCAGAGTGGCGAAATACCCATATAAGAATATGAATTATGAATTCACGCCACAAAGAAGTTTCAGAGATTATCTTACAGCTCTTTAAAACGTCAAAATTAAAATAGTCATATTTGGTAACTTAGCAATTTATTAGTTACCACGGTGAAAATTGTTTATTTTACTTTCTCTCCCTTGATGGAGAAAATCAACTTCACGACCAAAAAATAGGCCAATAACGATGCGTTCTGAGACTAGTAGTGCAAAAAATATATTATTCCTGTCGTATTTGTTAACTGATAAAATGGGGTTTCCCGTGAACTTGATAATAAATAAATAAATAAACATTAATATTGTTAAAACCGGTAGAATTAGTCTTAATACTATCCATTACTTTTAGAACAATGTCCTCTGTAACTTGACAGAATATAAAACTGGTTTCCGAGTCATATTTTATGTTTGCCTTATAATAATCCACCAAGTTTTGATCAGGACTTTTCGATAATTGTTGTACCGATTCAGTAAAATAAGTATTAATTTTATTTTTAGGATACTGCATTGGTAACTAGCGTTTACACAGTTACAAACGAGTCCGGTAGATAAAATTTACCGGCCAAGACCAGTAGTAATCTATTACTGTAACTGTATAAACGCTAGTTACCAATGCAGTATCCTAAAAAATCTTATACGATACACGACCGGTAGCATTTTTATGGCCTTGCCAAACATACAGGTCTCGACCTACGGGCTTGACGTGTAAAGTATTGGCGCGGCCATAAAAATGTTGCTACCGGTCTAATAACGTAAATAGCTATTACGTCAGACAGATGATTTGCGAGATCGTTACCTTTTGTTTTGGTGTGAATATTTAAATGTTTTAATTTTTGCCATAACATTTTTTTACTCTTACTTTCTTGAAAGGTGTAATTTAAGAATGCCTTGTTTTCTCTGCGAATTGCACTGGTCGTATAGTTACGGAGTGTTTTGTGTTAATTCCAATGCGTAGGGTATTTTTGTTCTCTTGAATTTGCTAAAGGCTTTGTTTCGAAGTGAAATCATTAATTTGACATTATCAGTTACAGTTTTAAATACCTGGACAGTCATTTGAAAGAAAACAGCAATACTACACTACAGCCAAATGTAAAAATTGGAACAGCATAGAAACTATTCAAAGAGCTAAAAAGAGCTTTCTTAAAAGAAAAGAGATGTCACAGCAAGTCAAAATGACAGCGTAAAAAATAGGGATGAAAACAGGCGGTTTTTTAAAAACGTTTAATGGTTCAACAATAAACGGCTAAAAATGTTATATATAACAAAATTCAAAATAAAATATTATTTTTTAACTGTTTATTTTTAATTCAAAAACATCATAAAGTACATTTTTTTTTCTATAATATTTATTAATAAACTTACAATATTTGAAAAGAAACATAATGAACGTTTGCAAAATTAAAGGGTAATTGTTAGGAGTTCAAACTAAGAAACTTTGACATTCAAAATTGACACATAACCATAATTTTGAAAAAGTTCTACCAACACGAGATATAAAAAGTTCCTAGCGTTTTAATCACATATCTACCAACATTGTAACACTTTTGACAGTTATTATAGAAAAAAAACGTACTTTATGTAGTGGAACTTCTTAACGAATTTCCATTTTAGAAATTTTTCTGTTTAACGATTTTTTACAGGGATTCTACCGTTCGAATACTTTACCATATGATTTTTGCTCTATTTATGGAATAAAATTCCATATAGCAAATATTTTAAAAATCAAATTACATCATTTCAAGCAGTATTTACGTAAAATATTATACTTAACATGGTCAAATATACGAAAAAAGCCAGAGAATATTACATCCCACTACATCTATGTTTTGTGGACTATCATAGGCCTTTAACAACATAATCTGGAGCAAAGTATGAAGAATTCTATTGGAAATGGGAATTCCTGAACATCTTGTCAATTTAATCCAAAATCTATACAAAGAAAATAGTTTGGAGAAGAACGTTAAGAATCTCTTGGACAGAATATCGAACATCTCTATTTTACAAAAAATACTTCCTGAAAGAAGACGGTTGAGTATTGTTTACGCCCGCATACTCCCATTTCTTGGACATATTCATTGCAAAGAACATAATATGGAGAGACTGATTGTGCAAAGAAAGCATGATGGAAAACGGCGACGACGACGCTTACCAAATGCTGGATTGATATCACTAAAGTACTACAGAAAAAACTTACGTAAAACTGTACGTATAACCAAAGTCTGGAAAAGATGGTGAAACACAATATTACACACAACATAGAGACAGCAGATTAAATTATAATGAATCAAAAAATGTCTATAATGAAGTCATAATGAAGAAGCACTAATGAAACAGGAACAACTTAATAAGAATGGGAGAAGAAAGATGAAAGACCTTCAGAGAAATAATTTATATAACAGCAAAAGAGATTTGTAAAACTAGAAAGCATAACAAAAATCAAAGAAAGAAATGGCATGGTGGAGCGAAGAAGTACGGCAGGCAGTTAACAGAAAGAAAATAGCATGGAGAAGGTACAGGGACACAAAAGGTGAACGTCATATAGAAGATGACAAAACCAAGAGAAGCATAGCGAAGGAAGAAGTAAGAGAAGCCAAAAGGAAAAGTAGGGAGAAGTTTGATAAGAGTTCGAACAGATTACTCAGAATACAAGAGTACTGAAAGGAAGCAAAAAGAAAATAATAAAAGGCTAAAGGCATAAGGAATAAGAATAATGAATTAGAACTGCAAGACGTTCTAGAAGCATGGGCACATTATAATTCAAAGAAATTTCAAGCAAAAGAAAGAGAAATGATAGCGGGATACAACAGACACTGCTGAAGACAAAGAAATGGTAGCCTTGAATGCTGGAAGAGATAAACAAAAAGAAAGATGCACACGCCTTCCTCTGACCTCGAAGATATTGTAGTCGCCTAAAAATATCAAATTTTTACTGAGAAACAATTCAGTGTTTTCGATAAATTCGTACAACTCATTATATTTATCAATAGAAGAATGAGGCACAATATATGCATATTACATAATATAATTTATTTCCCATGGACATTGAATTCAATAATAAGTGTTTCAAAATTAAGATTTATAATAATTTGTCTGGATCTAAATTTCTTGTTTATCGCTATTAATACACCACCACCCCGAGCTTTGTTAGTGTTGTAATTACTTTGATCAGTCCTGTAGACAACGAAACGTGAATCAAATAACTCAGCATCATAAATACTAGTGTTTAATCCTGCTTCAATTAATGCAATTATATCGTAAGTTTCAGCTAACAGATTCTGAAAAATATATGCGTTTTTGTGCACAATCCACGTACATTTTGGTAACAGATTTTGAGTTCCTTTATTTTTATGAGATATGCAGTCTTTCTCACAATAAATTGCTCACGAAATAATTATTAAAGACGGTTAGGAAGAAAGAAATTAATTTAGTATTTCCCAAAATAGATCAGAAAGAACCTATGTTTGGTATTGACCTAAGTAAACTTGATACAAATTATATTACATACATAATGATGCGCCACTCCCTATTAATTTATTAACTTTAGAACATTTTTCAAGGTCTCTCATGGTCTTGAGTTGAAATTTGCGACTGTTTTTGTTAACAAATATAGCGTCTTGGGTATCTCTCCACACTTTCAACAAATTAATTTTTCCATTACAAAGCATTTCTAGACCTATGATCATACAAACTCTTCAATTTGAAGTAATGATATGAACAACACCCTTATAAGCTATGGATATCCTATGCCCCTCTGCCCTATCCAGGTTAAAAAATTTAAATAGTGTACAGTTTTATAGTTATACTTACAGTATACGGCTGGGAGCAGTTCCCACTGGATGAACTTAATCCTAAATCAGTCTTCTTTGTTTTCTGTTTAGTTCTTTGACGAGAAATGGCAACATTGCGTTTCCTTAGTGTAAGGTATCGTACCGGTGTTTCTTGATTGCAAGTTTGATATGTGTTGCCGCTGGAGCGCCGTTGCTCATGGTTTTGATAACTCGTTTGAGTCTCAGGTGACGTGCTCAATTTATTAAATGACTTCTGAATGTCTTGAATTGCATCCCTATGTTTTGCATTTGCACGTTTTGCATTTATGTAAATTGCCCTTGGAAACCCCTTCAAGTCTGCAGTTAGATTCATTTTTACTGATTCGCTTATTCCAAGAATATCAAGAGTTCTATCTAGAACAACTTGTGGTTCTAACTTTAACTTTACATCGGTTGCTATGTCACTCACATAATTCTTTTTATTAGAACTATTTAAAACAATACGATGTTTTGCTTTCTGTATTCCCTTTTTTTGCAATTTTGTTGGTTTCAGTTGTTTCCTTTCTTTGGTTTTCAAACTTGAGCAACACACTGGGGTAGATTCAAAAGCATCTGGTGGTTTATAGTTCCATTTATAAATTTCTTCGTAAGATTTTTCTATTAGCGATTTGGGCTCGGTGCAGTTTAAAATTGGAGATAAAGTTTCATTAATTACTGGCATAAGTTTAATAGGAGTGCTGCTGACTACTGCAGGCGTACTCGCTATGTGCAATTTATTTCCGGGACATTCTCTAAATGTATTACTAAATAACGGCTCATATGAAGATTCTGCTACTTTTGAATTTATCTCAGGTACATGAGAACAATCTAATTTTCCAACCGATAGACTGCTTAATGAACTGATTTCTTTCATATGATTACCTGCTTCATATCTAGGAACTTTTTCAATAAATAAACTAATGTTGACAGATTTGTCCAAAGTTTTTTCATCACCTGCAGGCTTGTTAAAGTTAGTTTCGACGTCCTCTTCTAACCCAATATTAGGACCTGCTTGACTGCGCGTATTGTAAGTAGCTGGATGATAAACACTAGTTGTAAAGGTAATTTTGTTGCTAGATTTCGAAGCATTTAAATCTTTTGTATCAGCAGTTGCCTTTGAGCTATAAGCCGGTTCTTTGCAAAGTCGATCAAAAGTGTCTTCAAATCCCCAGCTTCTGCTAACTGAGTCCTCAATTAGGTGATGATTTGCATCTGGAGGAGGTAGTTCTGGTATTTCGGGTATTTCAATGGGCTTCTTGTGTTTTGGTTGTTTGGTAGTCTGAACCACTTTTCTCTTGCACAGGTTTTCTGCCAAAAGTGCATTAAAAGCTTCGATTGAACTCCTTCGATGAATTACAGATTTCTTGGAATATGTTTTTAAATTTGTAAAAGGTGCCATTACATTACAATTCCCAAAAAATCAGTACCAAGTTACAGTTCCTTTCTAGAGTAAAATGAGATGTATATATAAAACATCAGATAAATCGCGTTTTTAAAATGGAACCCATACAAAAGAGATCATAAGTAGATTTTCCGCTAATTAAAGCACTTGTTAAAAAGACATTTACATGAACACACTATACGGTATCGTTTGTAGTAAAGTTTTCTTTCACTCAAGTTCGCTATTCCCTATCTATTAACACACTGACGACGTTTTGTTTGACAGCTCCCAGATGTTGCTTGGTTCCCAAAAATTTAAAATAATTTCTAATACCAACTTTGAAAACTAAAATTTGCAGGTATTGACTAATGTAAAATTTCAAATAAAATTTATTTTATTGTCTAATTATTTAGTGGCAAACCTAGTACCTAGTATCGCTGCAAAAAAGCATTAAATTTCGAGCACATACCTATAATACCAATAATTATTTTTTATGCTACTTGTGCTCATGCGTCGATCTCCACTTGACAGATAGCAAACAAAACAAGCAAACGTCAATAATCTGAATGTGACAACAAACTTTAGATTATCGAACATGAAATTGAACACATCGTAACGATAACGTTATCTGAGTTTATCAAGCTTGGAAATAAAATGAGCCAGAAAAATTCTAAAGAAGGTATTTATAAAATCGAATAACCCCATATGGAATCTCATTGATTAATTCCAGCTGTTCGGCCATGTAACTACAATCCTGTTGGTCGTGCACATTCCACCCTTAGCGTGTCGGCTATAGATTATTATATGAATTTACCAGTTCACAGCCCACCTTCTCCAGCTTTGTCAACAGTAACATTAACGCCTGGTCGAATAAGAAATATTGATCAAGATATGGAGGCTTTACGAGCTTCTCGCCAAGATAATCCATTTTTACAGGTCTGTGTGTGTATTCAAACACATAACAAAATTGTAAACACCTCGTCTCAGTTCTTACCTAAATTATGTCGAATTTCAGCAAGTCATTGCAAGTCGCGAGAGCCTTGCGGATTCTTTAGAAGATAGTGAATCGGATCATACGAATTTAATGACCCATGTGAGTAGTCAGTATTTTTTTTATTATGAATAGTAAAAGAACTACATGTAGAGTTTTTGTTTGAAATTAAAAACGTTCTTATGTTATTTTGTAATGCTTTAGTGAAATTTTAAGTGTTGACATAATTAGTATAGCCTATCTTTGTCATTAATAGATAACGTCTAACCCATTTTTTGCCTAACAAAGAAGAGTTTTAATAAGGTATAATATTAGAGAATCGTATATAGTATAGCCAAGAAATTAACAAATGCATGTAATTGAAATGTACGTTGGTTGGTTTGCAAACATTGCTATAATTGTTACTTACGAAACAACTCCATAAAGCTAGTCTATAATTGCAAGTGGGTTAGAATTAAAACGTGAGTGTAGCTTGCAACATACATGAAAAATTGGAGGTAGCAGCTTTTATAAATTGTTGAATGATTAACGAAAAACTTATTTCATGTCTGCAATTAAATATTGTGATTACAAAATCGGTTATTCAGATATATACTAAATTTCAAATAATAGTCCAAGAACCAGCAACGGGTTTGCTTACAGTATTTTTAACAAGCGTGTAACTGTTATAGAAGGTTCCTTTGAATATACTGAGAAGGAAACCCAAAGTCTGGCAAGCCTGCGGTAGTGGTTTTAGCCCACTAGCGTCCTTGAAAGATGGGAAAACAAAATAATAAAAAAAAGTATAAGTCTGGCGCTTTGCTATTTTAAAGGTAATCATATCTTACGCAAGTAAAAAAATTGACAGACGCTTATGCGGGTGGTAAGTTTATCCCAGATTCGCATAACGTTGCATAATAAACTTAACCATTTACAGTACAATAACAATAGATCCAAAAAAAACTGATCCTCAGCAGGCTGTTGAAATTGAAACGTATGAATAATATGTTGGTGGCACTGTAAGTCGATGTCAAATTCGAGGTTAGCAGGTTAGGTTTTGTGTCAGTCTGTGTCAAAACTGACGCAAAACCTAACCTGCTAACCTACGTCAAATACCACCTTTCAAGCTTGCAAGGGGACTAAAACTACCACCGTAGGCTTTCCAGACTTTGGGTTTCCTTCCCAGTATATTCAAAGGGACCTTCCATAACAGTTACACGCTTGTTATAAATCCATTGCTGGCTCTTGGACTATAAGAATGCAGTAGGTGACACTCGAAACTCAAGCTCACTTTTACACTAGGAAAATAACGGGTGTTCAAAAAGTCTTTACGTCCTGGGTGGCTATGGAAATTCAAACGTATGAATAATATGTTGGTGGCACTGTAAGTCGATGTCAAATTCGAGGTTATCAGGTTAGGTTTTCCGCATTTATTTAATAACTACTATATTGCTAGCGGCTATGAGTGGGGAGGTTACGAAGTAAGTGAGACAGACAACCAACTCTTCAATGTATATGGTGAGCTGTGCGCAAGCGCGTCGGCGTCGTCCGCGCGGTGGGGAAGTGGTCAGGTTTAAAATTTCGCTTCGGAAGGCGGAGTTCGAATTCTCACGCATGCGCACGAGACGCGTAGTACTCAGAGTGAGACTATGTCGGCACCGTAATGTTTTCGGCCGTTCCCAGGCCCTACTAGCAATATAGTAAGTAATACATATATGGTTTACCGACAATTTTGACACAGACTGACGCAAAACCTAACCTGCTAACCTCGAATTTGACAGTGACATTACCATATAGTAAAGTGACATTTCTATGCACCAAACTGCTACTTTATTAAACGATTTTGAATTTAGTAATATAGCACATTATTATACAAAATGCGAAAAAGTTAGTTTTCATGGTTTGCATTTAAATGCTTTCTTGTTGTTAAATCTGTTTATAAAGGTTGGTTAGGTACGTTTTGTGATATATACCAACATATTATTCATACGTTTGAATTTCTATAGCTGTCCAGGACGTAAAGAATTTTTGAACATCTGTTATAAATTTGTTTGACTGCACGTATTTTACAATAATTTTGTGCTGCGCACAAATAAACGTTGTAGGCCAGCCTTTTTTGTCTAATATATATCGGTTTTTGTTTTGTATTTTTAGTATTAATACCTAATGTCAAATTGACAATTTTGAGAAAATATTTCATTTTCAGATGACTGTAATGATGACTTTCTTTCGGCTAATCACGGCCATAGTTAAGATTATTATTTAGTTCCAAGTACTGCATGCTTATTTGAAATTTAGATAGGTACCTAATACTTGCGTATCATTTCCTTTAATTTGTTAAGTAATGGATGTCATTAATACCTCTTTTTTTTAAATGATTTCAATTATTGTAGAATTAGTCCATAACAGGATAGATTAGAAATCGTACATGAGTATGTCAAACACTTAAAACATCATAAATTTTAATGTGTTAATTTAATTGCTTGCGTTGATAATGGGAATATATTTTTTAACATTGCTTTATTATATCGTACAATTTCTTTGCTTAAAATGTCATTAGTAAAAATCACACACCCTTAATAATTTGTTTTTTGTACCATTTTGCTTTTTTGGTCTCAAAACTACAAAACTTTTGAAAACATGAATAAGGTAATAGTAATAGATTTATTGCTGCAGCTGGCATCTCATAGCTGATGCGAATCCAAGGCTATGAATCCATCTAAGGCAGTAAATCTGCATAATCTGTATTTCTCTCATGCTGAACATATATTTGTTTGCCGGTTCTTTGATGTATAGCTGTTACGGTCAGAGTAATAAATGCGTGAATTATTAATAATTACCGGTAACTATTAATAATAACCGGTTGGTTAGTATTAATAATTGCCGGTAATTATTAATAGTTTTCAGGGAATCTTCTATAATATAATTTTCCTTAATGTGTGTTTGTCTGTGTGTCTGTGGCACAAAATAAAATCTCACGTTCCGGCTGTTTATATTTGTTTAGGTTTTGTTTTTCTTATCTTAGCGCTCGGCTCGGAGCTTAACCTTTCGCGTATCCTATTTCACGTGCGCGCCGTTTCAAGACTCGCAGCGCGTAGCGCGTGGTTTGCTTGTTATTAATAATTTTCAATTAATCAAACTAACCATAATATAGCTATGTCAACTGCTGAATCATTACAGGCTGAAAAAAAATTAAAGAGGATGCTCATTTTGTCTTATCTTTCTTACTTTAAACAGCACTTCATGTCTAAAAGATAGATTTACAGTGATTAGTGATAACCTTCATCAGGGTTAGACTGGTTTTAACTAAATTCATAACGCTAAACTTATTCTTACATGATGCTGTTGAAGTTGGAAGGGTCCTTATCAAAATTATTTATTTACAAAAAAATTTAAATCTTTCGTAGTTGGATTTTATTGATTTCAGTATACCTTTTAGTTTCAAGTTTTTACAGAATGCCTTCACTTGATACCATTCATTAAGAATAACTGTAGTAACATTTTGCCAAGTATGTGGCAGATATTCTTTTGAAGCTTTAACACAGACTTTATTTTACTATCTTGTTGAAATACGGCAGTGTTGCCAACCCGGACGAAAATTCGGATTGCAGTACTATGTACGATACCTCATGTATTATACCCTTAAAATGTACAATAGTTTCGACACTCACTAAAAAGACGTTAGACAATCTTAAAATTTGTATATGAACTAAATTTATTGATAGAAACAGTAGTTTTTATGACCTGTGTAGTCAAAAATGTCTTCAGACTCTACTCAGCTTATTTCTTGTGTCTCCGGCAAATTCCTCAAATGCAATTTCTCGAAAATGAAAATGCTCGAATGTAACTTTTCTCGAAATACAAGTTCCTCGAACTGCAATTTCTCGAAAATGTTTTGCTCGAATTTATGTGGTCTTAAATAATGCGTCAATACTAAAATCTGCAAAATCTTTTGTAGTAAGTGGTCAAAGACAGAATTAGGTTTTTGTAACAGGAAAGTGATTACCATTGGAATGTAATTACGGGTATTCATAATCAGGATAATGGGTTTGTTGTTATTACCAATAATTTTAAGTAGGTTTTTCTTGGGACATGAAAGTAATTATCACGGAATGTAATAGATACCTATACCTATTTTTTATTAATAAAGGTTATAATTTGTAATTTGTATTTTTTTATATTTGATATTAACTCCTAAGTTAAGGTTATTTCACAACTTAATTTTTTTCGAGCAACAGATAATCGAGAAATTGCTGTTCGAGAAACTTGAAATTCGAACAAAGTCACATTCGAACAATTAACTTTCGAGCAACTGATTACGAGCAATTGCATTGGAGCAATTTACCTAGAACCTATTTTCTTGGCAGGGTGTTTATACAAACTTCCCCCTAACACAGCGCTGTTGATATTAGTTGTTTTCCGCGATATGTAGCACTGTCATGTTTCAATTAACGAAAATAGGTAAACATATTATTTGAACATATAATTCCAAAGCTAATAACTACTGCTGTAGTTTTGCTGTTGTACGATAGTTTGGACAGGAATATGATAGTTTTGAGCGATTGGTGGTATAGTTTTTCTTTCTTTGCTTGGCAACACTGAAATTCGGCCAGTCCTTAGGATACCTTTAACAATTTAACTTCTTTAATAAATGTTCCAGTTACTGATGTGTTCCACTAGTACTTCCTAGAATTTTTAAAGAATTTGGTGTATATTCCACGTGCATTTTACATGACTTAAAAACAGATTTTCTTGCTGGAAAATTCGGGACAATTTTTGAAATATCAGTAGAAAATCTACTGTACCTACTCTTAATAAGAATCTAAAATTTGCGAGCAATTTTAGAGATCCTTTACAGTGATTAGATTCAATTGTATTTCCTGATTGCACAATAGACTCATACAATTTATAGTCAACAAAAACTGATTTAAATCCAATTTTACTTGTAACCTAGCAAACTTGGTAAATTCGGTGGATTTTTTTTTAATTTCACACAGATGTGGCACATTTTATAAAGTTCATGTTGCCTGTTTGGAGAAGTTCTATAAAATTTAAAAAGGCCAACAAGAATGTCTTCTAGTTTCAAAATATAGAGAATTTTTTTATGGACTTGAGGACTCATAACTGTAGTTTATAGGCAACACTATGTACAGAAATCAAATGCTTCAATTCTTTTTTGTTACAAGTTTGTTGACAGAACCTGTCATGCTTGCAGCTCCATCAGTTTCTAATCTTACCAACCGTCCATATTTATGTAATTCCTCTTGAACTGAAATAAAATATCCTTCTCCAGTTACATGCCTTAATTCAACTATGCTCAAAAATTACTATTTTACATCACCCTCCTATACAATATTTCACATAATAATATTAGTTGTTTGGTTATGGACTTATCATTTCAGTAATAAATTTTATAAATTCTGCACATTGCTTATCATATTCATATTGCTCACGAACAATAACACCTAATTTATGATATGGCTTATTATTTTTAGCAATATAATAAACAACTAATAAAACGTTTCATTTTCTGTTCTTTTTACGTGCCATGGTGATTTGTTCTGAATATGGTTAAGCACTCAAAATGTTCGACGCATTTGATATGTTGAGCAGACTTTCCATGAAGTTCTAATGTAAATCGTGGGTTGAAACTAGGGATGTGCGGTACGATCCGATATTTTGAAGTACCGGTACTTTGTCTTCCGATACTCGATATTTTGTACCGGTATTTCAGGAAGCGATACAATACGATACGATTTATTTTTGGTCAGTATCGTCAGGATCGATCCAAGGTTTTTGCCGCCTGGACTTCAATTGTTCATCTTTTAACCATTAATTCTTTTTTTTAATTTTTAACATAAAAATTAATGAAACAATCTCAATGAGGTTGTTTTGTTATTTATATTTAGTGTTCTATGAAAGTAAGGTAAGACGGTCGAACGTCGATAACTTTCAATAAGTAATTTTCGACTTCTACAAACTCGACAATAAAAATCAAAACAAAATGATTTTGTTGAGCCGAAATCTTCCTATTTAACATGTGTACGTGTACTACACTTCGGGTTTTGGCTGGTACAGCAAAAGCGGACTGGAGCTTTCATGTATCCCAACAAATTGTATTATAATGATTAAATATCCAATAAAAACTTCATTATTCAGCTTAAATATTTATAACATGCTGCTGTATACAATTGTACCTTTATAAAAACTAAACTTTGTTGGAAAATATGAATGCGTTTCAGTAATTATTTTCGTGTTACTTTTTAAGTTTAAACGTTATAGAAGTTAGTACACTATTTAATAGATATATTTCTAATACTGATTTTGTAATTATTATTTGATGATATTTTTATTGCTACTGCCCTATTATTGCTACAGTTCTATTTGCTGTACTAGGACGCAAAGTTTCGTATAAACATACCTAGAAAATATCCTGGATCGAATGTGTACCGGTATTTCATGTACCGGTACTTTTGTATACGATATTACCTTGAACCGATACTTTTAAATCGATACGATACGGTACGATTGTACCGGTACTTTTCGGTGTATCGAACATCCCTAGTTGAAACGATCTTTTTTTGTAGAATAAAAATTTTCTGTCAAACTATATAACTCTACATAAGCGTTACAAGGCCCTATGTCAAAATCCCCGTCATAATCTAACCATGTATTCAAAATTCAAAATTCTTTGAGCCAACTTTCTTGGAATATACATCTTTTATGAATTAATTTTACTTCTGTTGGATGAGAACTGGTATAAGAAAGATTATTTAATTCATGCGTATTGTCTGCAGTGCGGACATGTTGTCCTTTTTTCCAAAGGATGATAGAAGTATTGTTGGCTTTGATTTATTTTTGTTGCTCATTTTAAGGGCTAAAGTTACGAACAGGTTTAAAAAAAATTGTTTATATTAAATGCATAATAGAATAATAAAAAATCGTTTATATTAAATGCATAATAGGTAGTGATGTTAAGTTTCATGAAACTTATAATTTTGAAAAGTTTCATGAAAAGTTTCATGAAAACCTTGAAACTTATGAAACTTGTGAAACTTTTAGAATTCCTGTACATTTAAGTAGCTTTCAGCATTTTAAAGTATCTAATACAGTAATACCAATATATAATATTTAAACAGAACATTAATTTTACTTAAAAGGGGTTAGAAATTATGAAATTACAGGACACAGTTTTTAAAAATAACATATAAGTAAAATTAGTATTTACTATTTAAACCTATTTTTATTCATTATTTTCTAATTCAGTGTAACCATAGTCATCAGTTGTTACCTCGTCACTACTAACTTCTGCCATATTTAATGTATAGTCTTTCATTAATTCCTCATCTTGAGATAGAGAAGCATCCGACTCTTCCGAGTCTGTAAATCTAAGTTCTTCTTCTTCATCATCATCAATTTCATGTATTTTAGGTTGCTTTGTTTTGACTTCACTAGCAATCTGTAATACTGACTTGAAACTTATAAGAAACTTTTGAAACTTATGAAACTTTTGGAAATTTTTGAAACATGTGAAACTTATAAATTTGAAAAGTTTCAGAAAATTTGAAACTTTTCACTGAAACTTTTCATGAAACTTTTCAAGCTCACATCACTAATAATAGGTTAATAAACCTTCCTACTGGGAGTTTATTATAACGTGCAATATGTAAAGGCGTTTATTTTAAAATGCAATATGGAAACGTTACTGAGTATGTAAAAACATAATATATTCTATGGAGGAAGGAATTTTGTTGATCAAATGGTATAAAGACTTCAGTTTACAGCAAGTATGTGGGTTATTACATGCCCCGTTGTTATTTTTTATGCTTTTTTTTCAATAAAATTACGGTTCGTATATTACATTTTAAAATAAATGCATTTACACATGGCGTGACGTACCCTTAGAAACCAATAGTAACAATCAAGTCCTCATGGAAACGGGAATACCACATTGCGCGTTAAAATAAATTCATTGTATTTTAGATTACATAGTCACAGCCAATACCAACAGTCTTCTGCAGTATAAAAAATACCTGCTTTGCCTTTCCGTTCCAAGCACACACGTAACCTTTATCGACCATCGACTGTAGTACATTTGTTGTCCTCAGTAGCCTTTCATACTTTACAATGCCACAAAAAGTTACACAACAATTGCACAGAAGGAAACAGAAAAAACGACATTGTAACCCAGACATATTAGGGTTTGACCTTGGAAAAAAATAATCTAAATCTGAAAATTGGTAGAAATATTCTATTTAGTGTACTGAACAACATACCAAAAGTCCTAAGCGGTCATATGCCGGCTTTATGATGAAAAAAGGCATAGGCGGGTATTTCGGGTTTATACAGGATATTATTATACATATCGTGTTTTGCCGTCAATATATAACTTAATAGGTATATATTAGGGATGTTCCGAATACTCGTATTCGTATTCGTATTCGCGAGTATTCGCTATATTTTCAATATTTGTATTCGTAATCGTATTCGCCAAAATTAACACGAATATTATACGAGTATTTGACATTAAAATTATAGAAATGTAGATAAGAATTTTAATAATAATAAGATAAAAACAGGCAACTGGCTTACTACTGAAGTATCTAAGTGAAGTAGCGAGCCTCGACGAACTACTGATTTAGATTCGGCACTAGCCAGGTGCGAACGGCTAGACAGCGCGTACAAAAACAATGTTGATGTTGATATTATTCACTCAAGGTCATGTATTCGTATTCGCATTCGTATTCGCGAATATTCATAAGAGTATTTGTATTCGGTATTCGTATTCGCGAATACGAATGTTGTATATTCGGAACATCCCTAGTATATATATCTTACTATTCATGTATTTTATCTCATACATGTATACAATAATAATAATAATAATCTTTGTTCCAACAGAAGCTTATTTAGTGTTTGGAAAAAGGTCAAAAAAGGTCAAAGCAAAATTGAAAAAAATGTTACATGCAATATATTTTTATTTTAGAATAAAACACGAAAACTTAGTGTCAACAAAATGAGTAAAGCCGGAACCTAGGACAAATTAAATCTTGTTTTCCTTTCTTTCGTTTTAAGTATATGGTTGCTTACTTATATTTCGTCTTGATCATCGTCGACTTCAACTTCATTTACTGGAGTATCGTTACTGCAGCTTTGACCCCTGCAATTTATGCACATTATAAACATTCGTAAACCCAGGAAATTTAAAATTATCAATTTTTTTTACGAACAACAGTGTTTAAGTTACTAAACCACTATTTATCAAATATATTTGTTACGAAAGTAATAGTAAATGTTGCAACAGTACTAATAGGCCAGTCGACAAGTACATTTTAGCGGGAATAATTCCGGACAAGCTGGAATAAATTTTAATCTGTTCTGTTGGGACTCAGAAAATATATATTAATTTTGCACCCCTTGACAGGCCCGGATTTAACCGCTATGCTTAAAAAAAGGTCTAAATTTTTTATATTTTTCCTAATATTAGTGAATATCTCGATTAGTATCAACTTTTGAGCAAAATACGTAGTTATCAAAATTAAAGAAGAGTAAATTTTCTACAAAATATGTTCTATACATTTTTGTCATACATTCGCTTGTTTCGAATTCATAGGCGTCGAAATATATTTTTTTTCGAGCATTTGCTTTTACTTTCTTTTACGATAAAAGAAGTATTGGATTCACCCTAAAAATTCAAAATTGAGTTTTCAACAGATCTTCACGTTTTAAAGTACCCTGACCCAAAAAAACATGTTTTTGTTTATTGCTCTGTCTGTGTGTCGGTCTGTTTGTGTGTCTGTTTGTGAACAGAATATCTCAAAACGAAAAGAGGTATGACGTTTAAACTTCATATATAAGTTTTGTGTACTATCTAGATGCGACAGCAAGCTTTTGGAGAAATCGCATAACCGGAAGTAGGTGTTTACTCTTGTGATTTTTCAGTTTTTTAAATTTTTTCAAAAACGGCTCTAACGATTTTTTCAAACTTTACAATTTTATTAAATTTATAATGTGTATTGATGTGAGCTAGGCAATTTTTCAGTTAATACCTCTAAAATGGGTTTCTTTTGTTTTCTTTTCCAATTTTTTTTATTAACTCCCATTTTAAATAGAACACCCAGTATATTATTACATTCTTGAATTCAGCTTAAATTTTAGAGAAAATTTGTCTCTTGAACTAACGCTCTATTTTGTATGGTTTCTGTACAAATTGCAATTTTTGAAAATTTTTAACAAATGCTTGAATGTATGTACCTATGTATGTATGTATAATCGATAACCTCGTTTTACCTTGCGGTGTAGAGGCTGGTGCTTGATGTGCTTGCATCTGGCGGTACAATGCTCAACTTGCCCCGGATTCGGGATAGAAAGTTAAAGATTAAAAATCAAATTTTGGCTAATAAAATCACTATGAAAGGAAGTTGTGTGCGTGTATCACACCAGATTTTTTTTATTATTATTGACGTTCCACTATTCCAACTTTGATAACTTCAAGTTTCTTTTGAAGTTTACTGCTCATCAATTTTTTTCCCCTTTTTGATGTTGGTGATGGTTCAATATCACTTTAACTTTCAACAATATCTGTCTCGTGTTCCAAATTTGCTTCATAATCTTGGGAATGTTCTATTGATTGTTCTAGATCGATATGCAAGTCCTCGTCGTCGTCTTCGTCGTCTACTTCGATCACGTCCACAGTATTCAAACAAGATTTTCCCTGACAGAAACCACATATTACTGAGCAATGAAAACCTGCTTTGCGACAAGATACATTACAACCTTTGGCGCATTTACAAGAAATTAGTTTCAGTAATTCTTAGGGAGCTGCGTCTTGTACAGTGGGAATGGGCATTAATCCATTCTTTGAATTTCTCCATCCCCACTCGAAAGGTGATTTTTCGTTTCCATACCATAGCTGAATTTGGTTGTAAGTACGAAACGAGTGCAAGCGAGCTGCGTCTTTGGTTGGTGGTAATGATGCTAGATTTGGTAAACTTCTGTTAATAGATTGTACGAAACACTGGTATCTATACCTGTTCAATGATACATAGTTTTTTGATCCATACAGAAGAAGAAGAAATTGTTCTCCCACTTTATCTATTTCCTCTGGGGCGTGTTTGGGTCTTTGAAATTTGAACAGCCTTCTGTAAGTTTTTCTCTTTCTGTAGAAGTTTAACGAACTTCATTTTCCCCTGCCTATATAGTGCGGAAACAGTATCGCAGCCACTAAATGCATGCAGAAATAAAGTGTTGTCCCTAATTGAATCATCCGGAGTTACTCCCGCTAACAGCCATTTCAAAAGACTTATCGACTGGCCTATTAGCCAAAATTTGATTTTTAATCTTTAACTTTGTATCCCGAATCCAGGGCAAGTTGAGCATTGTACCGCCAGATGCTTCTACACCACAAGTATTATACATACATACATACATACAAGCATTTGTCAAAAATTTTCAAAAATTAGTTATTGTGTCGATGCGTTACCGTAAATACGCGCGTGTCACACAGTGCAGGTTTCAAGTTAATTTTAGAAGTGATAGAAGGGCGTTTCAAGTGTGAAAGTGCCGCATATAGTGAAGGGAAGCGGCGGAAAGTAGTCGTAGATAAAAGTTGTAGTGGTTGGCGATAGTCGAGAAGTGTGTTAACGCGTTTTCAGTTTTGTTTACTTTTACGAGTGATAACTTACGAGCGAAAATTCCGCGGCGACAGCAGACGTTCGCAAGCGCGGGCGCGGAGAAGTAAACTCGCCGGAGTGGAGCATTTCGTTAAGGCGGATTCTCGCTCGCACGCAGAATGTCGTTGACGCAGAAAGCCGTAGACGTAGAAAGTTGAACTTAGTATTTATTAACGTGACTGTTCCAGCTCGTGCGCCCAAGTCGACGGCGCAGGTTGCAGCAATTTGCAGCCGTTTCCGTTACGAATGCGTTGTCGCCAAAGTTCGTACAATCTCAACTTTGGGCGCAAGAAGTCGTAGTCGTGTGCGGAAAGTTATAGAAAATGGCGGTAAACGAGTTCCAGTTAATTAACCTGGTCAACTTAAAACCGGAGGTGTGGGATTCGAATTTCGCTCTTCAGTTGTGACGCTGTTAATGCAACTTCTTTTGTTTAATTTTGGTGCAACTAATGCTACTAATGCATTAAACTCATCCACATGAAGACGTGTGTATTTATAAAATTCTTCGGGATCTTCTGTCATCATAACTTTCAAAGTATTCAGAAATCTGCCACATTTCTTTCTACTTATATTGATTTAATGGTCGAATTGACGCACCTCCGTTTCATCAGAACACTCGGAAGCAGTAGTCCTTCTTGATGGGCTATATCAGCTAACATCAGCAATTTTTTCTTTTTTGTAAGCATCTATAGTAAAGCATTAATAAATAATATAAATATAAATAATACATTATACGCTAAGGGAAAAATGACATTCTCTCCCACAGCGTTCCTATACCTATACTATTTTTTCCACGACTTCAGTTAATAAATAAGTTACTAATATTTCTTATAATATTAATTTTGAATATTATATTTTAAGGTACTCTTTATGGAATAATGCTTTTTTACTAAGACAGTTTTCATCACCTAGAAACTGATTTCTACTTTAGCCGCGGAAAACGTAATACGTGTAATAGATAAAATACTACTTATTAATTCATAGTGCTTACCTCTACTACCAGAATTTTCAGTATTCAAATAGCAACTTTAGTAATATAGCTACGTATTATTGCGCACCAACGGAAACCTGCACTCGCATACAAGAATATTTGAAGAGTTGCAGCCAGTTGCAACGACTTCTACGCGCAAGTTATTTTGCGTAGTTCTGCGTCGGTAACATTCTGCGTACGAGCGAGAATCCGCCTTTTACCGCAGGAACAGCGGCGAAGCGCGCGGGAATTTAAACGAGTGCGAGTATAGTTTGTCAACGTGCATTGGAGCCTTCGAGAGGTTGACCCGGGCTGTTTGGGCGCTATCGGTGTAAAATAGCCAATATACAATCCTTGTAAAATAGCAAGAAAAGCAGCTGACGCGTAAAGTTGAATCCGTCGATCGAGACGCGCGCGAGTTAGGACACCAGAAAAATAAGTGCGCGAAATTTAAATCCGGAATCCAGAAAAGACAACAAAAGAAAATCAGACGATACAAGAAGAAAAAGGCGAAATGGAGGCAATCATTAAAAAGTTAGACGAACTAAAAGATGAGCTGAAAGATGAATTTCACAAAAAGCATTTGGAACTGAAGGCGGAATTCACAAAGGTAAAAGAAGAATTCCACAAGACAAAAATAGAATGGGAGAAAAAAGCAAATGAATGGCAAGAAGAAAAAGGAGTACTAGAAAATAGGATTAATAACCTTGAAGACAAATTGGAGAAGCAAGAGAGAGAAAAGCGGAGGAACAACATTGTTATAAAAGGTGTAGAAATTAGGGAGGAGCAGTTAAAACAAGGAGTTCAAGAATTTATAAAAGACAAGCTCAATATTGACGTGGAAGTTAAAAATGGATACAGCGTATTGGGAAAACAGGATAAAAAAATGTTCATCGTAGAATTAAACTCATGGGAAAATAAAAAGAAGATCATGGAAAAGAAAAGTATGTTAAAGGGTACAAGAATATTTATGGAGAACGATCAAACATTCGAAGAGAGAAGAATTCAGGCCGAATTACGTAGTATTGCCAGAGATGAAAGGGAAAAAGGAAAGACAGTTAAGGTTGGTTATCAAAAAATCTGGATAGAAGGAGAAAAATACGAATGGGACCCCAGTAAACAAAGAATATCAAAAAACTTAGAAAACAAGTAGCAAAGGAAGTGAAGCAGGACGAAAACACGATGACGAAGACGGCAATAGAAAAAGGAAAACGACAAGATAAAAGAAACAACGAAAAGAAAAAGGGATTAATAAATAATGAAAGACAAGGTAGCAGAAAGGAAAAGGAAAGGTGGAGGGAAGAAACAAAGGAGTTAAAAATTCGAATGAACAACAAAAAAATGGAGAGACAGAAAGTACAGAAGCAGGAATATCTGAAAATGGGAGCATGGAATGTAAGAAGCATAAATGGAAAAGAAATAGAATTAAGCAATGAATTTGAAAAAGCAAATCTAGATATCCTAGTAGTTACAGAAACAAAGAAAAAGGGGAAAGGAATTCTAGAATTACAGAATGGACACTTATTAATATGGAGCGGAGTTAACGAAAGCGAACGAGCAGCTGCGGGAGTAGCATGTATACTAAGTAACGTTGCTAAGAACCAAATAAACAAATGGGACGCAATATCCGAAAGAATACTAACAATAGAACTAAAAAACAAAACACATACAAAGACAATAATAGCAGTGTACGGCCCAAATGACGATGAAAGACTAGATAAAAAGAATAGTTTCTGGGAAGAACTGACTCTCGTAATGGAAACAGTCAAAGGGAAAATATACGTAGCTGGAGATTTTAACGGAAGGGTGGGGAAAAAAGAGGCCACCTATGCAGCAGTTGTTGGCAAATACGGAGAAGAAAAAAGAAATAATAACGGAGTAAGACTACTGGATTTTTGCTTGGATCATAACTTAGTCATAACAAATACCTTTTATAAACATAAGGAAATACACAGGTACACGAGGGTAGAACCGGGCAGAAAAGAAAAGTCGATAATTGACTACATATTGGTTGAAAGAGAAAACAAAACAGCAATACTAGATGTACGAGTTAAAAGAGGAAGTGAAATAGATAGTGACCATTACCTACTGGTAGCCACAATAAAGGAAAAAGAAAATGAAAGAAGCACTAATAATATAACGGAAGTAAGAAAAGCACAACATCAAAGCATAAGATCATATAAACTGAAAGACAAGGAAGCCGCAAAAACATACGAGAAAACAATAAGTAATAAACTAGAAAAAGTAAAGGAAGACTTAAAAGAAATGAACATGGAAGAGAAATGGGAAATCTTTAAAAACAGTCTTGTTGAATCAGCAATAGAAGTGTGCGGTATAAGTATGACGACGGAGTGCAAAAAACAGACGTCATGGTGGACGGACGAAATAAAGCAACAAGTTAAAAACAAGAAGAAGAAGTGGCAAAAATACCTGAGCAGCAAGATAGAAGCAGATTACCAGCTATACAAAGAACAAAGAAAAAAGGTTAAAAAGTTAGTGAAAGAAGCAAAAGAAAAGTCATGGGAAGATTTTGGAGCGAAGTTAGAAAGGGACAGCCTAGGGAACCAAAAACTGTTCTATAAAGTACTCAAAAATCTCCGAAGCAGCAAAAATACAAGAACAACCACGATTAAAAATATAGACGGAGCATTATTGATAGAAGAAAAGGAGATTATGGATCGTTGGAAGGAATACTTCGAAAATCTGTTAAACACAGGAAGCCCGATGGAAGAGCAAGATCAAAGTAGGGAGGACAAAGGTAAAAAAGAAAGGCATACAAAAGAGAATGATATAACAATGGAAGAGCTGCAGGAAGCGATACAAAGACTAAAGAATGGCAAAGCTCCAGGAGCCGACAAAATAACTACCGAAATGGCCAAAAATATGGGAGAAGATGGGAGACAACTCTTGTGGGAAATATTAAAAAACGCATGGGAAGAGGAAAAAATACCTAGGGATTGGGAATTAGGGTTGATAGTTCCAATTTTTAAAAAAGGAGACAATAAAGATTGCAACAACTATAGGGGAATAACCCTACTAAGTACAATTACTAAAATATATGAACATATACTGGAAAAAAGATTAAGACTAGTAATTGAGCCCAAGCTGATCGAGACACAGAGTGGATTCAGAAAAGGCAGAAGTACCCAAGACCACGTGTTCACAATAAAGGAAATAATAAACAAGTCACTGACGAATGGGAAAACTACCTACTTGGCCTTTTTAGATATGGAAAAAGCGTTTGACAGAGTCCCAAGAGCCAAAATATGGGAAAGCCTATGCAAAAAGAACGTCAATGAAAAGCTCATTGGAGCAGTTAGAAGTTTATACAAGGAAACTAAAAATTGTGTAATCAGTAATAACATGAGATCTGACATCTTCACCACAAAAAAGGGAGTACGACAAGGAGGAGGGCTGAGCCCCCTACTCTTCATAACCTATATGGACGAAATAATTAGAGAAGCTGGGATGAAAACGAAACCCATGTATATCGGACATCACAACCTTGAACCAGTCAATATTACCGAATGTGCATTTGCTGATGATATAGCACTTATCGCAAGAACAGAAAAAGATCTCCAAGACAACCTTACCAACTGGAATGAGACTCTCTTAAAATATGGTATGAAAATGAACAAAAGCAAAACTAAGGTAATGGCAATCTCAAGGGAAAAACAAGAATTACATATCCAACTAGAAGGAGTAGAAATAGAACAAGTAACAGATTTTCAGTACCTAGGAGTAACATTTGAAGAAACGGGAAAGCAACACACAGAAATAAATAACAGAATAGAAAAATCAATTAAAGTATACTACGCAATGAGTAAGGGATTTATCAATAAGAAAGAGATAAGAAAGCAAACAAAGATGAAAGTATACAGAGCTATTTACAGACCAATCCTAACATACGGGTGCGAATCATGGGTAGTAACACAAGCAGACAGGAGCAGGTTACAGGCGAGCGAAATGAAATATTTAAGAAGGGTAAAAGGAATCACGAGAAGAGACAGAATTAGGAACGACCAAATAAGGAACGAACTGAAAATTCAGCCAGTAGCAGAGTTTATAGAACAGCGACAGCTAGGATGGTGGGGCCATCTACACAGGATGAATGACAAAAGGCCAGTTAAAAGAGTATGGGAAACGAAAACAGGACTGAAAAAGAGAAGAGGTAGACCAAGGGAGACCTGGGACGACGTAATAAGAAAAATCCTAATGAAAAAAGGAAAGACAACGTCAGAAGCCAAGAAGATAGCCGTAAACAGAAAGGACTGGACAAAATTTGTGAAAAGTGAAATGCGATAGATTGTGACTATGTACTGTTTTATTCACACCCCTACACTCTTTATAAGGGTATTTTTGGGGGACTTGATTATATATATATATATATATATATATATATATATATATATATATGATTTTAAAATATATATCAGAGAGAGCGTAATACTGTGTTTTGCACGGTAGAAGGATTTTACTTAGTTGCCACGTTTGTTACCAAATCAGTAAGTTACCGTTCTAGAACGGTAAGTAAAAATTCGAGGTTAGCAGGTTAGGTTTTGCGTCAGTTTTGTCATAGGCTGACGCAAAACCTAACGTGTTAACGTCAAATTTGACATAGACTTACAGTGCCACCAACATATTATTCTGTGGTATAATGGAATTTTACTGACGTTTCTTTTTAATAAACTTTATATTATTCAGCAATCAGAATTTTACATTCTATAAGCTAATGTGATAGCATAGGACCTAAACATACGGATCCTTATGGCAGGAAGTGAACTCTTCCAGTGAGGAGTCCACTTGCTTATCATCTGAGGTCAGCTGGCCAACTTCTTTTTAATCTTCTGTTTACGTGTTGTTGTGTTAGCAGTGCCATTAGGGGATTACTGTGAGATTCAAGTCTGACATAATGCTTATTGCTGCGTTCTTGAATGACATCTTTCACAAATGGGATGTCAAGGTCATCATGACGAGTTTGGTTTGATATATACCAAGGTGCGTTAGCCATTGCACGCAGAATCTTGGATTGACATCTTTGGAGGATTGCAATGTTGGTCTTGCTTGCGCAACCCCATAATTCTATTCCATAAGTCCACATGGGTTTGATAACTGACTTGTAGATCAGGATTTTGTTTTCAAGGGGCAGTCTATAGATCTTCGTCCAAGCAACCAGTACAGTTCATTGAATCTGAGGTCAATTTGTTTCTTTTTCTTAGAAATGTGTATATTCCAGTTTAGTTTCTCGTCTAGTTGTAATCCTAAATAGTGTACTGATGACGATACAGGGATTATTGTGTTATTGATTGAGTTTGTTGGGCACCGATCCTTCCTTAGAGCAGCACTGATATAGTTTCATTTATCTTGATTTTCCACTTGTTAATCCATGCTCGTATGAGGTTTAAGTGATCTTGTACGTATGAAGATGCAATTGCAGGATTTGCATGACTTGCCATAATGACTGTGTCGTCGGCGACGGTCCCTGTTAGAGTATTAGTTGTGATGAGTAGGTCAGATGTATAAAGTGTGTAGAGAGTTGGGTCTAATACACTGCTCTGAGGCACTCCGGTTTTGATTGTACAGGTATTCGAGTACTCGGCGTTAACTCTGGTTCTAAATTGGCTATCGTTTAGGTATGATTTAAGAAGGTCGAAGTATGATGGAACTGCTAACTTGATTTTATAGAGCAGTCCATCATGCCATACCTTGTCGAACGCCATACTGATGTCCAAAAATACTGAAGTGCAGAATTTTTTGTCTTTGAATGATTTATTTATTTCGTGGACCACACGATGGCACTGTTGGACCGTTGAATGGTGTTGCCGGAAACCAAACTGGTGGTCAGGGATGGTGTCCAGGAATGGTCTGATACGGTGGAGTATTAACCTTTCTAGGAGTTTGGATATAGTAGGTAATAGGCTTATTGGCCTGTACGAGGATACATGGTTAGGATTTTTTCCAGGTTTCATCTGCAATGCCCTCCAGTATCAAACATATTGTGAAACTTGCTGACATACACAAAGCCGATATGGAAAATGCAGTCGTCTCTGAGGAATCTGAAAAGTAAGAATCTAGATAAAGGAGGATTTACTACCAATAAACTAATTTTTAGTTTTTTATTTATCCTGTCTTTTTCGACCATGTTATGCTATTCCTATTTTATCGGTATTCAAAATTTAAATTCATCTACACGACTTATCACTGGTGGTAAATCTATTTTATTAAAAAACTAGGCCATATATATCTAAAAAGAATAATTGTATTTAATTAAGATGGCAACATCTTGATTTGCTGAAAATATGTCTATTTATTAACACTCTCAGTTTAACAGAGACGAAAAAGAACTGAAGGGAATGCGTCAAGCTAGATAATGAGCATGTGTTGAATTTTAGTGGTGTGGAGGAAAAGATGTATGCGGAAGCAGGAGCAGCTTGCTTGATAAGAAAGGATTGGAAAGATAAAATTATTAAATGGAACTGTGTAAATGAAAGACTAATAAAAATTAAGCTCAAGGCAACACAAAACTATTCACAAAATTACTTGAAACGAAAAGTCGATAATAGATTACATTATAACACATGACACAAATAAACATATATTTAAAGATGTAAGGGTAAAAAGGGAGGTCGAAGTAGAAAGGGCATTATTACCTTGTAACGGTCACAATGTTAGTACAAAACAAAGAACAGCAACAGGAAAATAAGAAAGCAAGAGAAAAACTTAAAATTAAACTGCAAATGTTGAGAAATGAAGAAATACAGAAGAAATTTACAACACGTATAACTAAAAAAGTGGTTAATATGAAAAATTTTAAAGACCAACAGGAGTTAGAGGGTATGTAGACTACATTCAAGAATGTAATAACATTCAAGAATGTAATAGTTGAAGCAATGGAGGAGTGCTGTGGAAAAATTAGAGAAAAAACGAATAGCAAACTGTGTGGTGCACACAGGAAATCGGGAAAAAAACAGTGAAAAGAAAAACAGATGGAAACGATATGTAAATTCAAGGACGCAAGAGGATTATAACAATTAGAAGAAACAGAGATATATAGTAAAAAAGAAGGTGTCGGAGGCTAAAAGGAAAAATTGGGAAGAGTTTGGGCACAATTTAGAAAATAGTTACAATACAAATCAGAAGCTATTCTTTCGGGTTTTAAAAAACTTACAAAGTGAAAAACAGAAGTCACCGTCAGGTATTTATGACAAAAAGGGAAAAACGATCACGGATAATGAAACAGTTATAAGAAGATGGAGAGAATATTTCAAAGATCTGTTAAGACTTAATGGGAACACAGGAGGGCTTGTGAAAACTATCGTAGAATATCACTCTTGAGTATTCCAGCAAGATCTACGAAAGAATATAAGAACCGCTGTGGAAGAACAATTAGATGAAGCACATGTCTGTCGCCCTGGGAAGAACACACAAGATCTGATATTCACTCTACAACACATCGAAAAAAGCGATCCTATGTCATCGGTCAGTATATACCTATCACTCTTCTATATTTAATAAAGGCGTTCCACTCATTACCAAGAAATGTAATATGCAGCAATTATGTACGTACAAACTATATGGAGTCACTGCAATTCCTATCCCACTGCGGAGTGAGACAAGGAGGTACGCTAAGTCCATTTCTGTTTATAATAGTGATAGACGATATAATAAAAGAGTGTAAACCGAGGATCAAAGGCCTCAACTGGGGATATTATCGACTACAACAAAATAGCATATCGGATTAGCCTTTGCAGGTGACTATTACTTGCTAACAACCAGAAAGATTTGCAAAACAATTTAAAGATATTGAACACCGTTCTTTTAAATAGAAACTTAATGATAAATACCAAAAAAAGCAAAAGGATGATAATATCTAAAGAAAAACCATAATTTATATTACAGCTGGATAGCTATAGATTGGAACAAGTTGAGGAGTTCAAATATTTGGGGTGTCCAACATCTGATGATGGAATGATAGATGCAGATATAAACAATAGGGTAAATGCAATGAACAAGTGTTTTGTAAACAAAAAGAAAGTATCTCGGTCGACAAAAATCAAAGTGTACAGTGCAGTGTATGTGCCAACTGTAATGTACGGATGTGAAGCCTGACTCTTAAATCCGAAACACAAAAGTCGTTTACAAGCAGCAGAAATGTCATACATCAGAAGAATATCCGGACGGACGGATAAGAAATGAGGCCATAAGGGCAGAGCTGAGAGTGATACCACTCAACACAAAAATTCAAAAACAGCAGTTATAGTATGACTATCAAAATCTCGTTTTTTATTTTTAAGTTTATAATTATGTCAAATTTGTTTATTTCTATTCATTCTTCATGGAAACGTGTATAAAACATCAAACAACCCTATGTTAATGATTAGATACGTATTGCTTAAAAAATGCAAAAGTTACACCTTAATTTGTTTCTATAAAAAAATAGTAAAGTTTTGCAAGTAAAAAATGAATAATACATAGAAGCTAGAAGTAGGTAATTGTCTCTGGTTGATATCGTGGTCCTCATTTTCTAAAGCTTCCTCCATATGAACATCATTGTCGGTTTTCAGAACGGATTGTGAAGGCCTCCACATTTTCAAATGAAACACCAAAATATTCAATTCTCAATAAAATGAAAACGAAAAACAGAAACAGAGTAATAACAACAAGGCGTTAGCCGGGAGGTTATTGCAAAGGTTAATAACCGACGGCTGATATAGCATCAACATATCTTTACCAAAAGAAAACAACTTGGAATCAAATGTAACCAAATGTACCTACTGGTTAATTGGCAGAAAATCCCAGTTGAAGATGAAAAATAAACTACTACTCTACAAGATCATTATCCAACCCTCTGGACGTTTGGTATATAACTATGGGGTACTGCCAGTGCCTCTAATATTGAAATCTAACAAAGATTCCAGAACACAGTGCTTAGGTGTATTGTAAATGGTCCGTGGTATGTGCCTAATTACATAACATAAAACGATCTTCATATTGAGTCAATGCGCCAGGTAATTAAAAATTATTGTGTTAAATATGAAAACAGACTCACAGTGCATCCTAATGAGTTAGCCTCTCAGCTTTTGTACAAAGATGATACTAGAAGGTTGAAACGTTTCAAGCCCTCGGACCTGTCCACCAGGTTTGATTAAATATATGCTTTGTAGGTATGTAGCTATAAGAGAATAGTATAATTTATAATTACACAATTAGTTGGATAATTTTGTAAATAAGGGAACTATCACTGGATTGTTCTCGGCATGTTTGTACGTAGTTTAGTGTATATATGACACAACATTTACTTATTGTTGGTTCGTAACAGGTTGTAACTATGCAGGTATGCAATAATTCCTTTCAACGTCACTTTTTGCATATTTAAACCATTACGTACCTGATAATTAACGTGGCGTTGTTTCATGCTCATATACATTTCCACGAAGAGTGCACAGAAATAAACAAATTTGACATATAACCTTAAAAATAAAAAACCAGATTTGGATGGTCCAACTATACGTTGGTTTGGACATCTCGCACGAATGGAAGAGAGCAGACTTCCCAAATGAACTAGGAAGACACAGCTGCCGTACAAACGAACCAGAGGTAGACCAAGGAAGAGTTGGACTGAAGGCGTTGCGTAAACCCTGAAAGAAAGACAAACAACTTGGGGAGAAGCCGAGCAGATGACGGAAGATAAAAAGAAGTGGAGACATTTTGCAAACGCGACAACCTCGACACCCGTAAAGGTACAAGAGGACGAGATTAAGTAAGCAAGTAAGTATTAATACTCTCAAGCAAAAACATCAATCATTACCGTGAACTACGTCATTGATTTCTGTGACCTTGCAGGTTTCAAATCTTTTAGTTCTTGCAGCTTCCTCAGAAATTTATAACTGCAATAATTCACTGTAAGTATTCGTCCTTTGTAAAATATTACCCTTGTCAGTATTTATTAGAGAAAATTATTGGAAATATTAGTTAATAAGCATTTGAAGGTTGGAGAGTGTATCTGAACTACTATCCGTAATATGCTCTACTAATATAAAAATCTAATTTATAATCTTTTAAGTTAATTTAAAACGGGAAGCTATACTTTTGAGCATCAGACATATTCTACAACGTTAAGGAGCTATTTCGGTGTTATAATTACATAATATTTCGTAAAACTAAGTCAAATGCAGTTGAACTAATTTTAATGTTTGAAATGCGAAGGTCCCCTTTTGATTCACCGTTTCACGAGGAGCTACTTCAGTGTTACTCAGCTGTATAAAAAGCCAGTTCTGATTTTTTTTGTCAGTACGTAGTATCGATAACCTCATTGAAATTTAAAAACCCCAATCTTACAATAAACAAATTAAATAGTATAGCAATATATAAATATAGTGTGTGCAAGTTATAAAAATATGGTAAGTACGAGGTCGTTATCCTAATTTATTTGGTTATGTGAAATTTAAGGTAGCATGTAAAGTTGTGCAATTATATTGATTTTCAAAAATGCAGCCTAATGAACTAATCTCAAGGTAATCTTGTAGTGTTTTATTGCTACAAAAAAAATCTGGTGTGATACACTCACACAACTTCCTTTTACAGTAATCTTATAATTAGTCAAAAATTTCATTTTTAATTTTTAAAAATTTGACAAAAATTTTCAAAAATTACAAATTCTACAAAAACGGTACAAAATAGAGCGTTAGTTGTAGAGAGAAATTTTCTCTAGAATTTTAAGGTGAATTCGAAAATGTAATAATATACCGTGTGTTTTATTTAAAATAGGAGTTAATAAAAAAATAGAAAAAAAAAACAAAAGAAACCCACTTTAGAAGTATTCAACTGGAAAATCGCCTATCTCACATCAATACACATTAAAAATGTAATAAAACTGTAAAGTTTAACAAAAAATCGTTAGAGCCGTTTTTGAAAAAATCGAAAAAAACTGAAAAATTACAAGAGTAAACACCTACTTCCGGTTATGCGATTTTCTTCAAAAGCTTGCTGTCTCATCTACATAGTACACAAAACTTATATATGAAGTTTCAATGCCATACCTCTTTTCGTTTTTGAGATATTCTGTTCACAGACAGACAGACACACAGACAGACAGACCAATGAAAAAAAAATATGTTTTTTGGGGATCAGGGGACTCGAAAACGTGAAGATCTGTTGAAAACTCAATTTCGAATTTTTGGGGTGAATCCAATACTTCCTTTATTGTAAAAGGAAGTAAAAACAACACTAGGACAAGTTCTAAATCTAGAAGACAGGATTTTTGATTATTTATGTCATGTCCAATTTTAATATCAAAAACAATTAATTATAAACTAGATAAATGTGAAATTGGTCCAATAGTTACCGTTTTCTAAGCCATTCCAAGGCATTCCAGGCATTATTGACAGTGACCTTTAGAAATAATTAAAAATTTATTCACATCTCAGTTGCCAGTTAACATGTCAGATTTACACAGCTAAAAAAACCTTGGCCTAGTTACTTCCTTTTACAATAAAGGAAGTATTGGATTCACCTGTCCCCTGATCCCAAAAAACATATTTTTTTTCATTGGTCTGTGTGTCTGTCTGTCTGTCTGTCTGTGTGTCTGTCTGTCTGTCTGTCTGTCTGTCTGTCTGTCTGTGAACAGAATATCTCAAAAACGAAAAGAGGTATGGCGTTGAAACTTCATATATAAGTTTTCTGTACTATGTAGATGAGACAGCAAGCTTTTGAAGAAAATTGCATAACCGGAAGTAGGTGTTTACTCTTGTGATTTTTCAGTTTGTTTCGATTTTTTCAAAAACGGCTCTAACGATTTTTTTCAAACTTCTCATTTTTATTACATTTTTAATGCGCATTGATGTGAGATAGGTGATTTTCCAGTTGAATACTTCTAAAGTGGGTTTTTTTTTTCTATTTTTACTTACTTTTACAATAAAAGAAGTATTGTATTCACCCCAAAAATTCGACATTGAGTTTTCAACAGATCTTCACGTTTCAGAGTCCCCTGATCCCAAACAACATATTTTTTTTCATTGGTCTGTCTGTCTGTGTGTCTGTCTGTCTGTGTGTCTGTCTGTGTGTCTGTGAATAGAATATCTCAAAAACTAAAAGAGGTGTGGGGTTGAAACTTCATATATAAGTTTTTTGTACTATGTAGATGAGACAGCAAGCTTGTGATTTTTCAGTTTGTTTCGATTTTTTCAAAAACGGCTCTAACGATTTTTTTCAAACTTCTCATTTTTATTACATTTTTAATGTGCATTGATGTGAGATAGGTGATTTTCCAGTTGAATACTTCTAAAGTGTTTTTTTTTTTTTCTATTTACTTCCTTTTACTATAAAGGAAGTATTGGATTCACCCCAAAAATTCGAAATTGAGTTTTCAACAGATCTTCACGTTTTAGAGTCCCCTGATCCCAAAAAACATATTTTTTTTCATTGGTCTGTCTGTCTGTCTGTGTGTGTGTCTGTCTGTGAACAGAATATCTCAAAAACCAAAAGAGGTATGCCGTTGAAACTTCATATATAAGTTTTGTGTACTATGTAGATGAGACAGCAAGCTTTTGAAGAAAATCGCATAACCGGAAGTAGGTGTTTACTCTTGTGATTTTTCAGTTTTTTTCGATTTTTTTCAAAAACGGCTTAAACGATTTTTTTTAAACTCTACATTTTTACTACATTTTTAACGTGTATTGATGTGAAATAGGTGATTTTCCAGTTGAATACTTCTAAAGTGGGTTTCTTTTGTTTTTTTTTCTATTTTTTTTATTAACTCCTATTTTAAATAAAACACCCGGTATATTATTACATTTTTGAATGCACCTTAAAATTCTAGAGAAAATTTGTCTCTTCAACTAACGCTCTATTTTGTACCGTTTTTGTAGTATTTGTAATTTTTGAAAATTTTTGACAAATGGCTAAAAATTAAAAATGAAATTTTTTACTAATTATAAGAACACTGTAAAAGGAAGTTGTGTGAGTGTATCACACCAGATTTTTTTTACTTCCTTTTACAATAAAAGAAGTATTGTATTCACCCCAAAAATTCGACATTGAGTTTTCAACAGATCTTCACGTTTCAGAGTCCCCTCATCCCAAACAACATATTTTTTTTCATTGGTCTGTCTGTCTGTGTGTCTGTCTGTCTGTGTGTCTGTCTGTGTGTCTGTGAACAGAATATCTCAAAATCTAAAAGAGGTGTGGGGTTGAAACTTCATATATAAGTTTTGTGTACTATGTAGATGCGACAGCAAGCTTTTGAAGAAAATTGAATAACCGGAAGTAGGTGTTGACTTATGTGATTTTTCAGTTTTTTTTCGATTTTTTCAAAAATGGCTCTAACTATTTTTTTGAAACTTCTCATTTTTATTACATTTTTAATGTGTATTGATGTGAGATAGGTGATTTTCCAGTTGAATACTTCTAAAATGGGTTTCTTTTGTTTTTTTTCTATTTTTTTTATTAACTTTTATTTTAAATAGAACACCCGCTATATTATTACATTTTTGAATTCAGCTTGAAATTCTAGAGAAAATTTTTCTCTTCACCTAACGCTCTATTTTGCACCGTTTTTGTAGAATTTGTAATTTTTTAAAAATTTTGACAAATGCATAAAGATTTAAAATAAAATTTTTGACTAATTATAAGATCACTGTAAAAGGAAGTTGTGTGCATGTATCACACCAGATTTTTGTTATTAACTTTTATTTTAAATAGAACACCCGGTATAATATTACATTTTTGAATTCAGCTTGGAATTATAAAGAAAATTTGTCTCTTCACCTAACGCTCTCTTTTGCACCGTTTTTGTAGAATTTGTAATTTTTTCAAAATTTTGACAAATGCTTAAAAATTTAAAATCAAATTTTTGCCCAATTATAAGATCACTGCAAAAGGAAGTTGTGTGCGTGTATCACACCAGATTTTTTTTACTTCCTTTTACAATAAAGGAAGTATTGGATTCACCCCAAAAATTCGAAATTGAGTTTTCAACACATCTTCACGTTTTAGAGTCCCCTGAACCCAAAAATAATATTATTTTTCATTGGTCTGTCTGTCTGTGTCTGTCTGTCTGTGAACAGAATATCTCAAAAACGGAAACAGGTATGGCGTTGAAACTTCATATATAAGTTTTGTGTACTATGTAGATGCGACAGCAATCTGTTGAAGAAAATCGCATAACCGGAACTAGGTGTTTGCTCTTGTGATTTTTCAGTTTTTTTCGATTTTTTCAAAAACGGCTTTAACGATTTTTTTCAAACTTTATATTTTTATTACATTTTTAATGTGTATTGATGTGAAATAGGTGATTTTTCAGTTGAATACCTCTAAAATGGGTTTCTTTTGTTTTTTTCTATTTTTTTTATTAACTTCTATTTTAAATAGAACACCCGGTATATTATTACATTTTTGAATTCAGCTTAAAATTCTAGAGAAAATTTTTCTCTTCACATAATGCTCTATTTTGTACCGTTTTTGTAGGAATTGTAATTTTTGAAAAAATTTTACAAATGCTTAAAAATTTAAAATCAAATTTTTGGCTGATTATGAGATCACTGTAAAAGGAAGTTGTGTGCGTGTATCACACTAGATTTTTTTTGTATCAATAGTACGTCGCCCACTTTGAAGTACCGTTCCTAGAGCCAGTAATACTCTTGTTACGGTGTACACACATTTTTTACATTACACAAGAATGTTTGTACTACGTACACACCATATATCTAATACTTACTATATTGCTAACGGCTATGAGTGGGAAACTTACCAAGGAAGTGAGACAGACAACCAACTCTTCAATGTATAATGGTGAGCTGTGTGCAAGCGCGGCGGCGTCGTCCGGCCAATGGGGAAGTGGTCAAGTTTAAAATTCGCTTCTAAAGGCGGAGTTCGAATTCTCACGCATGCGCACGAGACGCGTTATACTCTAAGTGAGACTATGTCGGCGCCGTAATGTTTTCTGACGTTTCCGGGCCCTACTAGCAATATATGTGTATTATATACCGTGTGTCCACAGGAATACGCACCATAGAGATAAGATAATGCTAATAGAATATAAATATCAACCAGTGCTGTGACCACCGTCCCTTTTCTTGTACCATTTATAACAATATTGTTTCATACAGTGGCGAGTCAGAAGCCAGAAAACAACGTTTTAGCGTGCCGGCGATCACAGCATTAGCCGATCTTTCTATTCTATTTGGTTATCCCTATGGTGCGTATTCCTGTGGACACACGGTATATGGTACACACAAATCTTAAACTGTAGCTAACCTAAATTCGTACCTTTGAACCTTTGTACAAAAAAATATTGTTTTCAAATTTCAATCCAACCTGCATTACTGGCTCTAGGAACGGTAGTTCAAAGTGGGCGACGTACAGTCGTGTTCATTAAAGTGTTGTACAGCATTGGTGCGTTGTAAATATGATTTAATGCCATAATATTAGAAAAAGTGTTGTATATACAAATTTTTTGCAATTATACATCTAGATCTACCTAGTTAATGTTACAGTATGAGCTTTTTTGAGTAAAAATACAACTACCAATAAATTTAGAACTATTCTTTTACAACACATTTTTGAACACGACTGTACACTACAAGATGACCAATCTCAAAATTTAATTTAGAGAAATTATTATAGGAGTGCCTAGTTGATAGCCAGCCGTTAATAAGTAGAGACCCTGTATATTAAGATTAGAGATGGGACACACAAGTAATCAATGCTGATAGGTTGGAACCAATTTTCATGCCCTGCTGAATTGTGTGACAAATGTCAAAGTGACAGCCGACCATGGAAATTATTAATGTCATTTGACATTTGTACTTTTTGCTGTAATTACATTTGGCATTCTCATTATGTGATTTTTTATTAGTGCATTCATTCAATCATTATCTTTAGCCTCTTTGACATTTCGGTGTCGAGGATCATTATTGTTAATAAATTTTACTAAAATGACTGGCTGTTCAGCAGTTGGATGTAAGAACCGTTCCAGCAAGAACATTTCTGTGTTTAGGTTTCCAAAAAATTACCCTTACAAACAAGTATGGGTAGAAAGATCTGCTCTTAAGATCTTGCAGTCTGAAAAATCGTAGATTATGCGAAGAACATTTTACACCAGACCAGTTCTTAACGACAACAGGCAAAACCCCATGTAAAAGACTAAAATATGATGCAGTGCCATCATTATTCCACATAAACAGTTGTGGAAGCGAATTCTATTCAGATAATGAAGATAATTTTGAAAATAAAGTTACGTATAATTTTCTAGGAAAACTTAGTACTAACCCTCATTTTGACAGCGACAACATTTTGAAAGTTTCTAAATTAAAAAACATTATTGCAAATCAAAACATATTTTTTGAATTTGAAGGTGCAAAATTATGTTTGGCTTCACTGGAGCAGTCAATTACTGGTCTAAAAGTAAAGACGAAAAAGAAAAAAACTATAAATTTAAAAGATCATCTAAGCCGGCCACACCATGTGCTTGGCAATCACAAAAAATGTTAGGAATAATTTTGTAGTAAAGCAAAAATTAAGCAAAAATGGAATCTGGAGAGGTATAGTCATATATTAAATATTATTCAATATTTTGTTACTTATCTTCTATTTTTATATAGGAAAATCAAATTCCTTATTTAAAAACGTGTAAAATTTACGAAAAGAAAAAGAAAATAGCAAATGACATCTAGAATATACTTCACAACATGGACAATAACCTTGCGGAATCATATAATTATGTTGTAGCTAAATTTGTAGGAGGCAAGCAAATTACTTTTTCGTTAAAAGGATCATATTAAACCCGATGCATTGGAGCTGCTTTGTCGTTTAATATTTAATTCATGCTTATAATCGGATTATCATGATCTGTTAATCCTCAGTGACCGAGGCCGTAGGCATTACAAGTACCACCAGCACCAAGGTATAACGGCAATAAAATGGTGAACTACTGGACCTGATTTAGCAAGATTCTGTAGTTACAAAAGTGATTATTGTCTTTACTTTGCAATTTCTTAAACAATTATTAGCTTTAACATTCAATTTATTTCTAAGAATAAAGACTCATATTAATTTGTTTTTGCACTACTAGTCTCAGAACGCATCGTTATTGGCCTATTTTTAGGTTGTGAAGTTGATTTTCTCCACCAAGGGAGAGAAAGTAAAATAAACAATTTTCACCGTGGTAGCTAATAAATTGCTAAGTTACCAAATATGACTATTTTAATTTTGACGTTTTAAAGAGCTGTATTGTCAGGTTGACAGTTAAAATATTTTCGAAATTTGTTGGGAATTTAGGTATTAAGCTGTTTGGTAGTGCAAAAAATAGTATATACACCACGGTAGCGAATCGTCTTATAACCTTCGCTCTTTAGATACTTCGCGCTGTGCGCTCAGTATCTAATATGCGCTCAGGTTATAATACTGCGCTTCGCTACCTTGATGTATAATATACTATTTTATACATATAAAAATGGAAAATACCTATACGTTATTTCAATAACTTTAAGGCCACTGTACATACATTTATGTAATAACTTCTGCAACAACTCATTTTTGAGCTTTAATTGCTTGAGTATTTGTTTCCTTTATTGAATTTCTTTACTCCAATTCTTCTCAATTTTTATTTAATTCCACAATGGCTTTTTGCAATTCATGCAATTCTTTTGATACACTTGCATGACTTGTAGTATTACGAATGCTAACTGTTTGGGTATTTGGTAAGTATGGTGTAGTAGGTACTACGTGATCTACTAAAATGTAAATGTTAAGATTTATAAACTATAATTTTAAGTTTCTATAATAGTTACTCACTGCCGTTCTTTTTATCAATATCTTATGCATCATTCGTTGTTCCCAGTAGCCTACACTTGGTGTATTGTATGTTGTTTTGAAAGTATTTCACAGTTCTCTAAAATAGATAATGTTGAACTTAAAATAAATTTGATAATTTTGAACAAGATACCATTCCTATAGATAGAATTTTCGGCCTCTACCAGTTTTCTGGACGTTTTAAATTTTATTTTTACAACTTTTTGAAGCTTATCCACTTATTCCCGGTTCGTTTTACCCATACTCTTCTTTAATGTCTTAATTTTTCCATCTTCAGCCATTGGCAATTTCTCTCTGTATTGGTTTATTAACAATTTGTCACTTTTTCCACACAGCGTTTTCAACATCGCTTTGGGGAGAATGGCGCCTTTCCGCTTCTTCCACACAACGTGAGTCTTTAGAAGTAACAGCAAACGCATAGTTAAAAAGGATGCTGAAACGTAAAAGCCCCTTAATCAATCATATCAAATAACTTTTTGACAAGGTACCTTAACAATTTTAATTACTTTTTTGTTGCTGCTCTGTTTGATTTACATGGTTAATTACAAAATTTTTACAGCGTCAGAGAAATCGCGCGTTTGACAAGTTATACCGGGAGTCTATATTTACACAGCTGATTGCAATGTTCTTACATCTTTTAAAATGAATTTGTAACTAACTATACGTAAACCCAAACTGAAACAATTTTAAGGTTAGTTTTCGCGCTTCTTGAACCTACACTTTACTAGTTCAATCTACTCGTCGCCAGGAATAAATTCATCATGTTTGGTTCGTAATTCGAAATACAAACGAACAGAATGCAGTTTGTTCAGTTCACACAAACATAAACATTTACTTGCACTAAGTAAGTCTGAGTAGCAAAACGAACAAAGCTTTACAATGAAACTGTAATTAAATAATGTGAATAGATAATTTATACCTAGCTACAGTCTGTAGAATCCGACTATTCGAAATCCGAAAATCAGACGCAATTTTTATTGATAATGAATAATTATTTTCGTTATTTGACATTTAGAAATGTATCGTGTAAAGTAAATGTCAATTTGGTAATGACATCTTGAAATTTTGTTTGGAAAACAGAATCTGATCAATTTAGCCTTGGAAACTGGTTCCACTTGTCCCATCTCTTATCTTACTTTAATATACAGGATCCCTATTAATAATTACACCGTGCCGACCAATTATAAAAAGGAGGTGAGGTTTAGTGATGGCGTCGAATTCAAAAGATAGCTTGCTTATGAAAAGAGTATTCCATCCAGAAATTGGAAAGCTATTTAAAATCAGGCCAGACTGCTTGATTGTCATTCAGTGACATATGCATTTGCGAATTTTGGAAGACGTATACGGTTTTAAAAACTGAGGTTAAACAACTAGTAGACAAAAAAGGTCTTGCCATATCTCAGCGACCACAAACGCGCAGTGGAGCAAGGGAGAAAACTGTAGAACGAGACGCCCAAATGGTGTTTTCAGTACAACCTTAAAACATCAGGCTAGCTTGCAGGCGCGAAATTTAAAATAGGTTGTGTCAATATATCGTGTTTATTTGATAAAATTAAATCATTTGAATTAAAATTTAATAAAAGTTAAAATTTTGTTCATCAAAATAAACATTATTAATAAAACAGAATTAAATATAAAGTAAAACTCCGTCTTCCCACAAATTTCCTTTAATAGAATGAAGTTGTTCAAGTTTTTCTAAAATAGTTGATATCAAGTGCTGCACATAATTATATGTTTCGGCCTTTTTTCTATTATGAAGGCCATCCACTAGTGTAAAACTACAAAGGTTAAATTTGTGTGATCTCGACTACCAATTTACAAGAGAAAAAATTATAAATAAATTTAAATGTATTATAATTGCAATACGCAATAATTGAATACAACTACATGAGTAAAAATTATAAATAAATTAAAATGTAATGAAATTATAACACAATTATAAATCATTTAATAAAAATTATACATAAATTCAAATTAAATGGAAATACAATGCACGCAAGAATTATTTTATTGCAATGGCTGACAACCTAAATCGTCTTCATCATCCGAATACAAATACATATCCGAATCGTCATTGCTCCTCCTCGATCTTCTCCACATGTGAACAAATGTTTGCTCATGCTTGTGCACCAACGGCATTAAATTTGTCTTCTGCCAATTTCCATACATGGTCCATTTTAAATGTGGTGTTATGAGCAGCTACATGATTTTTTTACTAATGCCCATATTTTGTCGATGGGTAGAACGTGGCTGAGGCTAAGCCTTATCAGGAGTTGAGTAATGCTGGTTTAAGAGGAGGACGTTAATAAAGATGCGCTTCGGTTAGCTCGAAGAGGGGTGTGGATCTCGATCAAGCTTCAGCGTAATCGCGATTGAAATCAAATAACAGCCAGGGCGCCAAGAACCTAAGATTGCTCAAAGCACAACGAGAGGCACACACTATTGGTCCTAAATAGCAGACACAACCTCACCAACAATTCCAAAGAAGCCAGCAAAAAAAAAAGAAATAAACCCACTTACCTTATTGACCTTACTGCAATGATCGGTAACAAATATAGTACCTATAGGAATAAACCAAAAAAAAGTCAAAAATACAATCAAGTACCGAAGCTTTAATTTTCCCTAATATCGTTTGACAGACAAAAGGTTTGCAACATAAAAAAACAACACATATAAATTCCTAAGATTGTTCAAATCTCCCTCCGAAAAATATAAATATATACCTTTATCACAATTCTAATTAAAGCATCCCCATAGCTTACAATATCGTGCAAGTGAAAAGCTAACAGTGAAGTCCTACCACGCTAAAGTGTTTCTTCAATTAACTGATAAACTGGGCCCCCTAAGCTCAGGATGAGTCCAGGGGTGAGAAGTTTCGTTTGATCAAATCTGCTTGAATTGAAATAGCACACGGATCTCGTGCCAGCCAACAGGCGAGTCTAAATTACTAGGCGCAAACAGCCGGCAGCGAAGGGGGCCCTAAATTGAGTGCGTTATGTAAAGCGCACAAGACAAAGCTACTGTGACAAGCTATTACTTAACCGCGCCGTTCCCGGAACCGCGGAGGCCTCAACAGTGGGGATACGCTAATTGGCAAATTTAACAGCAAAAAGCAACTAAAGGTTGCGTTGAAATTCATTAACAGCAGCGATACAAAAGGCAATTTATTAGCTCATCCAACGAAGACCGTGGGTGGCTTTTCTTATGCTTTTCCTTGGGGAAGTAAATTTGCCGCCTACTGGTTGCGTTTTGCCCTCCTTAATAATTCTTTTGACTGTTGTCATTCCCACACCAGTTGCTTCCGACACCCTTTTGACCAAATTGCTTAAAGGAATAACAAGTTCACCTGCATCTTTTTTTTCTTTCATGCATTTATACACATTGTAAATAATTTCACGGCCTTGGCTGTGAACCGTTCTTTTAGCGTTGCTCATTATTCTACAATGATTATCTGTAAATAAAAGTAAATTAGTAAAATTATTATGAAGATTTATGTTTTTACATTTTACTTACTGTATCACAAGTGGCTGCAAAGGTCTTAAATTAGAAAGTACCCCAGAAAGTTGCAAATCTCAGGTACAGATTATTCTAACCTATAAACAATTTTAATAAGTGTTCAATAAATCTTAAACTTGGACACTTGTACTTACAGTTGCAATGAAATGCTGTAGCCTTCAAAAAAACTGTTTTTTTATAATAAACGGAAATGTAAGTAGATAAAGAACGCAAAAACTAACTTATAAGCACGAAAATAGTAAACGATTTCAAACGCAGCAAAATCGCAATGATATTTTCAGGTTGGTCTGTAGCCTTGCTTATGACGTACTTACAGAATTTCGATCACTGCGCAGCGTCGCTGCGATATGGCAAGACTTTCTACATAGGTACTTAAATCATGGAAAATGTTACAATGTCTTAACAAAACAGTTACATGTTCAATTTATAGATGAACTCTCATTACTTGGAAGCTGCTTGACTTTTGAAAATTATGTATTGATTGTATGAAATCAACTTAGACATGACTTACATTTTCCATGATTTGGTTGAAATACTATACGAGTGTTATCGTGCTTAGACGTATTTTGGGTTGCCTAGCTTCCAGCGTTGTCCTCATAAGTTTTGTAAACATTTCCAAAGTAGTGCTTATCTAAATGGTTCTACAAATGTTTCACCGTTAACATTTAAAGTGCCCTAAATTTTATATCTATATTCTTAGGATGATTGACACTGTTCAGCTTTTATATTATTAATTAAGATATCATATTTCAATATTTTAAAATTGATAACAAGAGGTTAAAATTGCTTAAATATACAAGTTTAATTGTTAGTGTTTACAATAAAATATAAGTTAGTATGATTGCACGGCAAAATCTAAAATTTTATTTAAATGATAGGTTAGCCTTCCCATAAACTACAAATAAACAAAAATTTACACTAAAATAAGTTTATCTTTTAAACGGAATTCTGACAAATTGAACATCCACTACATATTGTTATAGTAATTTACGATTCAAGTAACGTTATCAAGCTTTTTACATTACGAGAGAATAGTTTGAATGAACGAAGCGACGTTAGAAGCGAATTCTTTAAAATTCTCGAGTAATGTAGTAACCAGATAACGTTACGTATATCGTAACACGGTTTATTTTATTCTAAAATACTAATCTTTTTAAAAAATAGGAAAAATGGTTATTAATGACATTTACAACAGTAAGTGGTGGTATCACTAGTAAGATAAAAACTCAATACTGTATTGTTGGTAGCACTGCCAGGTTATGTTAAACGTGAGATTTTCAGGTTGAGTTTTGCGTCAGTTCGTGTCAAATAACAAACAAAACGCAACCTACTAACATTGAATTTGGGTTAGACTGACAATACACTTCAGTGCTGTCAACATGTGATAAAATGCTAATAAAGTATCGTTTTGTTGTTTTTCTTAACAACACTAATGCTGTTAAATGCATCTTAACACAACTCGTTGCTAAGGAGTTATTGTCATAATAACATAATAGGATAAAATAAAATAGATTCACATTTGTGAAAATATTTTTTACAAATTTCATATTTCTGCTTTTTAAGCTTTACGCGCTCTTTGATAATTTTTCCGATTTTTCTTTCAACCGGTACATAATTTAAATGAATGTGTACTCTTATACGTATATTATCTTTTTTTGAATTAGGCGCCATCACTAAACTCCACCTCCTTTTTATCATTGGTCGGCACGCTGTACTTATTAACGGCTGCTCTATTTAACATTTACTTTTTATTAGTGTTAGTGATATATTGCACTGGTATTTAGCCCTCAAATTAGCTCTGATTGCAGTACAAGCAAATAACCAATCAAATCACTAAAGCACAGAGTTGTAATAATGCAGGCATTTTAGAAAATTCACATAAATTGCCAAATCATCATAACACTGGTATAAATGGCCAATGCCATTGATTGTATTTGAATAGGCACAGAAATATGGAAACTCAAATTCCGTGTATTGGGTTTAGCAATATAATTTTAAGCATAATATAATAGATTTGGACAAAGCAGAAGCCGAATCTAAATTAATTAGAAACTGGCACAGAAAGTTCAAGTTAGACACAGCTTAAAAAAGGAAGCGTGGAAAGGAAAGTCATTAGGGAATGAATAGGAAATGAACATTTTTAGAATAAACGTGAGAATAAGAATGACCAGAAAGATAAGGCAAAGAACATAGAAAAGCCAGGCAAGTCATTTATTACATGCAAATACAAGACTTGGGAATTTGAAGAGATTGCAGTGGCAAGAAATTAGATGGAATTCAAATAGCAGGAAATGAGACAATATTGGTGTATTAAAAAACGATTTAGTGTAGTGATAAACAATGGGCATTTAAGTGTTATAAAATCAAGTGAGTGGCGCATTAAAACGATGACAAATGAACAATTCAAAAGACAGTAATTTTAGTATGTAAGAAATTGTAATTAAATTACCAAATATGTTAATTTAGTTTATAAGTTGTGTAATTGTACATGGTTGAACTTCCTGAAGTTAAATTTGTAGACAGTGTTTTGTCAAAAACGACCAAGGGGGGCAATTGTTTTTGAATAAATTGGTGAAAGTTGCCTGATTTTTGCTCTGACTTTAAATAAAGAATTTTAATAGAAGGCATAAAAATATTTAAAAAAAATAGCACCATCGTGATCAGCGAATTGCAGTGTATAAGCACAATTGGAGGCAAGATTTTCCACGCACTTGAGTTATTTTTCGTTCCGAGGCGACTTCGGCAGAAACGGCTACGAGACCAGCTCCCGCAGAACCAATTTGCAGCATCGTGGGAAGGCCTAGGGTGTCAAGATTGTTCCGGCAGCGCCGCACATCAGGTCCCAACACAGCACAGCAGTACGAGCAGTCCGGGGGCGCAGATTTCAGCCAAGATCACCATAAAGGGGTTGCGACTCCTACGGATGTGAGGTTAGTTTATTATGAAATTTTTATCTGCGCGATTGGCATGAAAATCACATCATACCTTAATTACGACCTGGAGAACAAGAAAATCATAAAAGTTCCTGTGCATGGCGAGGTGTTTTCCCAGGATTTGCGAAATAAATCGTCAGTTGGAGGTCCCAGTAAACAAAATCAGTTTTAAGCGTCCTTTTAGAATGGGCCAATGATAGATACGACCTGAAAAACAATAGAACGATAAGACGCTACTTGAAGGCGCAATTATTCAAAATCTTACCGTAAAAAAATCTGTTCATTTAATTGCTTGATAATTCAGTTTACACCCGAGCTGACAGGTAACTTGAACTTCTTGTGTGAGATTTTGACATTTCAGAATAGCGACGGCGCAGTACGCTCCTTTTTAGATCCCCAGTCCACTTTTTCAGTGGCGTACCGTTAAAATTTTAAACTTACAAATTTACACTTCTATATTATTAGTCGAGAGGTCACATCGTAAGTGAGACAAACAACCAACTCTTCTACCACAGAATAATACAGAATGGCCTGTCGGCTTAAAATTCAGCTAGTTTTTTCTTTGCGCATGCGCGAGTTTTGGTGGTGTGCAGTCAGCTGTTTTCCATATTTTACACGTGTACTTGTGGCGGTCAATGACCCCTCATAAGAAGGTTATGTTTTTTGTGCAAGTGGTTTTAAAATATTAATTTAATATGAGTGCACAGAAAAGATCTTTTGGTGGCACATGGTGTACTGTGCATTTCCATATAAATTGCATGGACTTTAAACGTACGGATTCTTTCTGTTAAGTTTAAAATATAGGCGAATAATTTTGAATTTACCGCCTCTGCACACCACTAGGATCATGGCGGACAATTTCAAGATCACAAAAATTGAGTATGCTGACATCAAAAGCGCCGACATAGAGAGGCTATTCTGATTTAGGGTATTATCCATATATGTAATACTTCTATATGGCGTGTTGAAGAGAGAAGGTGTCAGAAAAAATTGAAGGACAGAATGATTGCGATTTGTGCGTAATGCGCAAGCGCTAATTCTGTTTGGCTGCCATAAATACGATTCGCGTGGTACGACACTATCCGACGCCGAAGCGAAGGCGATTTCACGAGCCACGAAGTTACGCGCGGTGATTAGCGCACGCGCAAAGGCAGGAACTTGCAATCGTTCCGTCTCACTTCTTTCGTGAACACTAGCATACAACGCTTGAATAGGAACACGCCATTATAGCTGCTTTCCTTTCGCGTGCATCAAACCCCGACGGCTAGAAGCCCGAGTCGCTCGGTGCTGCTCGTGAATGGAACGCGATTTAGCGGCATAGCGCACATCTAGCGCGCGCCAAAAGTTTTAAACAGTCACATAACCTTAAAACGTTATTTTGAGAAATTTTTGTTTGGTGCTGAACAGTAACAAAAACTCGCTGAAATTCATTTTCATTTTTTATTATAACCAAAAATATTCCAACACTTTAAGAACTTATAGTATACTGAAAAATTAAATCTATGCACCCACTATTTTACTACAATATCACAAGTGAATTGTCTTCTTCTAGCAGTCTTTGTTTTCCTAATAGCAACTGCTTTAGAAAATGAAACAAATTTAGATGTGGGAATGGTAAGCGTTTAATAAAATGTTTAATTAATAACTTAGTTATATAAAATTTTACAAATTCAAAATCCTAACAATTACAAAAAAATTAACATTCCTATAGCTAAAAGTTCTTTTCATGCGCAAAGATGAGGCTTTATTTCAATGATGACATTTTTTCTTCAAAAAATTTAGCACAGCACCTAAAACCAGGGAGAAGTTGCACCTAACCTCAAATGATTTCGCCTTCGCGCCTTTTAAAAATTAAAAGTATGGCATGCTGGCTGGCTGTGGCTTCGCGCCCCGACCAACGAGCTGGTCCTTGAGAGGAAAGGGGAAATAAGCCCAGAGCGACTCCGAGGTTAAACGCCCTTGTGAAAGGAACGAGGTGCGCGAGAGTTTGGAGCCGCTCCGAGCTGCTCCCATGGATGAAAGGAAAGCGCCTATAGAAGTATTACATATATGGTATTATCTGTGCTTCTACACACTTGGTGAGCTGTGCGCAAGCGTCGGCGAGCGAGGTGGGGAAGTGAAGCTCATGGTCAAGTTTAAAATTCACTTCTAAAGGCGGAGTTCGAATTGTCACGCATGCACACGAGACGTGTAATACTCAGAGTGACACTATGTCGGCGCCATAATGTTTTCGCCCTTTCCCAGACCCTACTAGCAAAATAGAAGTAAAAATAAATGGGGTTATTTTGTAGTTTACTTTGAACTACCGTTCCTAGAGCTAGTAATTTTGGTGGGATTGAAATATGACAACAATATTTTTTGTACAAAGATACAAATTTAGGTTAGCTGCAGTGTAAGATCGTGTGTACTTATTACAAACATTTCTGTGTAATGTAAAAAATGCTTGTAGACCGTAATAACAGGGTTAGTTTTTCTCTCCTTTTTATATTACTGGCTCTAGGAACTGTAGTTCAAAGTGGGCGACATACACTACAAGATTACCGACGTCATTTCTTTATCTCACCAGATTGATTTCTGATAGGTAGACTGCAATTAGGATTAAGTTAGTTGCTACGCAGCATTCTTAACGAATGAACTTTAAAAATGAACTCATGCCATATCGATTATGTATACTGACTATTGCTTTATAACATAACTTTGTATTGCATAACCTAATATAATACTATATCAAGATGCCGTTCAACTCACGCCGATAAAAGTTGTAATTCTTAAAAAACACAGGTTTTAATTCATTGTGGTCTTATATTACTTTTGTTTCAGATTAGGAAGAAAACAATAATGGCAGCCAATACTGAATATGAGGACAAGGCCAGTGTTACATTTGAGGTATGTTGCAAAATAATACAAATAATTATTTATACAATCTAACAGCTTCATATATAGTTTTATTTTCAATGGTTTTATTTGCCTGACCATTTTAATTTATAAAAATGAGAGACTCGATTAAAATCTGTTAACACAGTGAATGGGGGTATACATATTGTTTGAGATGTTTTTTACTGTCTTTCACTTCGTAAAATAAAATATAGTAATCATGATTTTTTTTAACTCCAGATTTTTCTAGAAACATCCGTTTCCGTGTCTTTAGAAAAAGTGATTTTCGAGGTAATGTCTGTCTGCGAGTCTGTGAGTCTGTATGTGGCCTCTCTACAGCTCAGACAGACTAATCGATCGGCTTGAAAATTTATATACATATTTGCTTTTAACATAAATTTGGAGATCTCAGTGATTTTTGGTGGAAATCGGGCAACTTGAAGTTGTACTTTACTCTTATAATTTTTCCATTTTCCGCGAAAAATTTCTGTTTGCTATAAATTAAATTTAATAAAACATGATTATATATTATGCCATTACCTACAACTTTTGTATACACGGTTGTTTGTGAGAAGTATAGTTTTAGAAAATTTGCAAAATTAATTTTTTAGAAAAAATTTTTCCAAGAGTTTTATTTTAAAGTGCCAAAATTTAAATAAAAAAAAATTTATATTTTATTTCAGCACTGAGCAATTATACATATGTCCTTACATAAAGAATGCGGCGTGACAACTAACTTAATTCTAAATGCAATCTTTCTACAAACAAGCAAGTCGATAAGATAAGGAAATGACACCTCGTAAGATTATCCAAGTGTGCCTTATCTGTCCCACGTAACTCGAGTCCAAAAATTAACAATAGAAATGTATTTTTAAACCCCATTTTACGTTAGGTATTTGTCTATAACCTTTGTCAAGAAGGTTTTTTGTAAGAACTATAATTTTAGTAATAATGGCAAAATAAAATTTTTAAAAGTAGTAAATGAAAGTCAAGTGCTGACCACACCTAATTTTTTCCACCAGAATAACTTACCGAGGCATTCCTTTGGACCTCGATCATTTTTGCAAATTTACAATTTTTGTCGTAACCGCTCAATCAATCGCCAACAATCCAAAATTAATTGAAAGATCTCGTGAAAGTACATAATAAAAGAAAATTGTAAAATTAAAGACTAGTCATTCCGGGTAGCTGTAAACACGTTAACTTGCGAAAGACGTAACCCGTCAGGATTATTTTTGCGCCATTTTATGTGGAGCATTAATGCAAATAACTGAGCTTTTGGGCGAGATTGGTCGCTTTTTTCTTTCGATGTATTTGTGGACTTGTATTTCCGTTACCAGTAATGGACTTTAAGCGGCCACCTATCTACGCTGTTAGATTGGTATACAGGGCTTTGGCCTTAATATATCTTCCATCATTCGACCCCTTATGGATCCTTTTGATTTTGTTGTAGTGACAACACGCGTGAACTGACGAGTCTCAAGTCCAGAAAAGTTTTTTATTATTATCGAAAGATAAATGGAAATTTCTATCTCTTCTTACATTTAGATCTGAAATGTCATATTATCGGCGCTGTCTGCCCCATTCCTACTCTTCTCTAATGGTATTGATAAATGGCCGACTTGATTTTCAACGTCTAGTCGCAATTATTGGTTTACGTTTTTTTTACAAATTTTCTTTAACTCAAGTCGTCTCATTTGTGGCGCGATCAAGTATATAACAGAATATAGTAACGGCCATACCACATTGAAAGCAGCGTTTAAAAACCATATGCCAACAGTGTGCCGAAGTGTCGATATGATTTTTGCCCCTCATCATCTTGTTTGAAATTAAAATAGGAGTTGTTAGTAATTTTGAAATTTTACCCTTGATATAAAAAGGGTCCAAATTTGAGGTTGGATTTTAATTCGTTAATAAAACGCGTAAATAATTGGAAAATATAAGATATTTTAATGAGAACTTAGAGCATATACGTAACGATTAAACATATTAAAGATAATATCAGATAAATGCCCTCCTCGGCTCGCCTGACATGAAACCAATCTTTTTTCAAATCTTTGCGACATTTCAACATAAACGAGGGTCTATCTCACCAATTACGCGTGTAATTTTGGCCTTTAGGTTTGTAATTGTCTGTAGACTATTGGCATAGACTTTGCTTTTCACATAACCCCAGAGGAAAAAATCCAAAAGCGTCAATTAGCAATCTTGACGGCCAACTGATGTCATCATATCGACAGATAAGTCTACATCTGAACTTTGATTGCAGTAAAGTTATTGTGTCGCGCGCTGTGTGACATGTGGCACCATCTTATTGAAACCGCATGTAACGCAAGTCCATAGCGCGAACATTTCTTGCAGTTTCTGCAAAACTTTTCCCATACCTGTAATGGGTTTTTACAATAAATATGCGTTGCTGAACCATGAACCACTCTATAATTTAAATAACTTAAATGGTGTTGTGTCAAAATGATAACTATAAAATATTAGCGCTGTATGTTTGGCAGAAAGCAAATGCCGCGAAATTCAAGATCCAACTTGAAATTTGGACACCCTTTATTTAACACCAGACAAATTAGTGCTACCAACATTAAATTCTTAGTGTTAGTTGGCGCGAAACATCTAATGGCAGGTATTTTAAATAACAATAACAGAAATATTTTGCAGATATTAGACTGTTTGCAAGCTTTTCAGTCTTCTTAGATATTCTTATTTACTTCTAACAAATAAAAATTGCCGCAACACAAACAGTTTTTTCAAAGTAACCAAGTAGTTTTATATACATACAACTATATGTACAGTCGTGTGCAAATAAATCTGGGACAATGGTTTTTTCATATGTAGGTTAAGTTGAGAATTGAAGAATATCTCCATGGATTTTCTGCTACCAGAAAGAGTTACATATTTCATTTACCTGTCAAAGTTTAATGTAACCCTTTTTGATAGCAAGAAATCCATGGATATATTCCCCATTTCTTAACTCAATTTACATATGAAAAAAACATTGTCCCAGATTTATTTGAACACGACTGTAAGTAGAATCTACTGTAAAATTGTGATTTCTTTATTGTATCGAACGCTTCCTGGCTTGCCATGAAACGCGAAAACCATTAATTATAGAGCAAAAATTTACAAAATCAATTTTGTAGAGGTTCCAAATTTTGAATTTTAATGAAATATTTTTTGAACAACGGTAATAAAGTACCAAGTACAACAAATAAGTCAGGGTCTTCACGAACCCGCACACGTCGCTACGTCTCTAAATGAAGTGTAATGGCAATTTAGCAACATATATAAATACATGAAATGACCTTCGAAATTAAACTCTTTAAGCAAAGTGTGCTCGTTACTTGTGAAAACAGGTTTATGACCTCGCATCAAAGCATAAATTCTGCAGTTAGCTTAGTGATGGAGGGATTGGTTTCGGATTTGACAAAATGCTCGCTCTCGGTGGTCAAACACGAATTGTACCTTAAAAAGTGCGTGAAAGTATTTTCAGCATTTTGAATATGAAAAATAAGTTTTTGCGTTTTTAGGAAAATGCTAAAAGTTAGAGGAGAACAATTATCTGTGTATTATAAATATTGACCGTACAATTTATTAAATTATATTTTCTACTCATAGTATTTATCGAGCTGCCATGAAGTGCGGATGTGTGTGTATTATTAGCGCGTTGCATTTTGGAAGAATGTGTGCGTGTTGATGACTTGCCGCCTTGCATTCGTGATAAGGCTGATTGCAAATCAGCGTAGAACAAATAGAAAGTACTTATTTAATAACCGAGTGACCCAGCTGCTAGTGAAGTGAAGAAAAGAAAATTGAGTGTACGTAAACGCAAGAAAGTGAGACAATCGCCCAGACATCGGCCGACGCGATAGAACGAAACAAAAATCCACAAGCGGGTTAAGTGTCAATGTAGGCGATGAATAACCTACCCTTAACGCCAGCTGTGGGCTTTGTCAGGACATTTTTATATTTTACCATTAGTCGATTTTTTGGGAGTATTTTCTGTTCAAAGATTACGGCGTTGCTTGTATATAGGATTTTTTTCGGTCATATTTTCTCGTTTAGTATTTTATCAAACTGTGTTTACAGTTTTAAAGATTTGACACGCACGCAACTTTTTCTAGAAGGTTCGTTGAAGCCGCCTTGGTCTCTAGCCGTCTTATTTGCACCTGGGTTGTTTCGTCTCGTTAAAGCGTGTGTTTAGATCAAAGCGAGAGATTTTTTTAAAAATAATTTCATTTCATCGCACTCTGTCGTCTTCAGGCTGCATTACCCGTCGTGGCACGCGAGTCTGGTTTGGGGATGTCTGCGTCGGGATTGGCTGTAGGTGGTGGTGCGACAGAACGCGTCTGGCGGGCAAAAAGTTTGTTTTGAGGCAGTTCGGGCGCGGAGGCGGCTTGTGTTTGTGGAGTTCATTACGGGCCGGCTTAGTGTGAATTAGTGCTTTTTATGGGTGAATGTTTTTGTGCGTGTCCACATGTTGATTTTAATGACCTTCTGTTCTGAAATTTTCCGACGGCCTGCTGGGCCATTCTTCTCCGGTACATTGGAGGATCCATTTCTTCAGAATGGACACATAGACAGGTCTCGACAGTTTTCGGTTGTTTCTTATGGGAATTCCGCACCTGGGATCATTGGACATCGCACAGCTCCCACGCTTCAGGCCCCGACACGTTTGCTTCTACGGCGGGCGTTCAGGTGATAATTGACGCAGCCAGGCAAAGCTAACAAATCAAGGTAGAATGCGCTAATGTTAATTAATCATTCATGTTACAAGCCAGCCGACGTCTCGCGCTAATCTTAATTAATCATTTATGGTACAAGCTAGATGACATCGTAGGCTGTTTATAAGTATATAAACATTCATGTTACAAGCCAGCCGACGGCTCGCACTAATCTTAATTAATAATTTATGGTACAAGCCAGCGACATCGTAGGCTGTTTATAAGTTTATAAATATTTATTCATGTTACAAGCCAGCCGACGGCTCGCGCTAATCTTAATTAATCATTTGTGGTACCAGTCAGCCGACATCGTAGGCTGTTTCTAAGTTTGTCAATATTCATTCATGTTACAAGCCAGCCGACCGACGGCTCAGGCTAATGTTAATTTATACATTCATGTTACAAGTCAGCCGACGGCTCAGGCTAATGTTAATTTAATCATTCATGTTCCCATTGCTGCAAGATTTTAGGAGTAAGGCGACATCCCAGCTGCGCTTTTTAGTTATAGTGCCCATTTGTCATATTTTCCGTTATTTGTGTACGCTGACTACGTCGGCGCTGGTGTATTGTGTTGGACCAATAGAGCGGTTTACTGTGCGTTGCTTTATGATTTTTCCTACGAGCCAGTGCACGTTTATTTACAGGTTAAAATTATATACTGCGTCAGATTTATGTGAGGCGGAGCCTGAGAGCAGTTCATGAGCGTTGCAGGTAAGTCAATGCGCTTTTCGCTGCAGTGTTGGGAGTCGTGTGGCTGTGCACTTATATTCTACTCCCGTTTAGCTTTAGATTTCACCAAGGTGTAAGTCGAAAGATAGGCACATTGATTTCCCGGTTTCGTTGTGGGTCTATCTTGGCATTTTCGTTATCATTGATGAAATCGGGTGGCGCTCAATTAATTTTGTCATTGTTTACCGTCCCTTAGGGCGTTGCCCATAGGTAATCTCGTGTAGGACCACCCCACTCTCCAATGTAGTTTAGCCGGAATATCTTGTTACGGGCAGGGCAGCGGTCCTAGGTGAGTCATTGTCCCGATTGTGAGAATTATCGTCCGCGATGGCCTTCTAACTTTTGCGTGACTTTTGTATGAGCCGGCGCGGTGTCGTAAAAGTCGTTTTAGACTGTAACAGCTTGCCTACCAAGCGAACGCAATTTTTCTTTCTAGAAAGCCAAGCAAAAACCCTAAAAGGAATTAGTCTATGTAATGTATGACCAGAAGAGAAAATGCAAATATGCAGCGAAAATGTTTCCACTTGCAGCAGCAGCTAGCAGAAATGCAAGTAGCAATAAACAACGGAAACAAATAAAAAGTAATCCCAGAAGCAAACTTGGCGGAACAAAATGCTACCAAAAAGATAGAGCATATTGTATTGACGAATGGGCGATAAAGAAGGAAAAGACATAAAAAAAAGAAAATGAATACGTGACCACAACAGCGACAAACCAAGCAAACGCAAAATGAAAAACCAAGAAAAACATCAAAACCACCACTTATTGTGTCGTGTTTTCGTGTTATCCGGATAATATCGTAGATGATTTAAATCATGAATGTTACAAAATAATAGAGGCTGTGGAGATTCTAAGAAGAAAAGAGAAAGCCGCTGCCATTTTTAGGCAAACCTTCAGACACGAAAAAGAAAAAAATATGCGAAATAAAAGGGATTTTAGGAATGAAGATCTAAATAAAGCTTCTAAGAAAATCTAAACGTATCTTTAGTAAACTGGTATGCAAAAGATGTCAAAGTTATGGGCACACCTAAAGATTCTGCAATAAAGAGCCAGGGTGTGTAAAATGTACAGGTAAACATCACTCAAGGGAATGTAAAATGAATGAAAACGCGAAGCAAAGATGTGTCAACTGTGGCAAAACACAGCCAACCAGCGTCAGAGGATGCAAAGTGGCCAAGAAGTTGCAAAATATAAGCAACGAAGAGACCAAAACCAATAAAAACAAAGGAAAAGAAAGAAAGACGGCACACAAAGATCTGTGCAGATGGGATTCAAAAGCATTCCCAGCATTTCCAAAGGGTAATGGAAATGAGTATAAATCCAAACCCGGTACTGCAAAGCTCGATGTCAAGACTTGAAAAACAGAAAAAAACATCAAGAAAAGAGAATGAAACTAATCCTTGAGAGATTAAATAGGCTTGAAGGAAATGAAAAGAAATGGACCCAAAAGACATTAGAATAGTACAAATATTTCTGGACATGTAAAAAGTAGCTACCTATCTGTCTTATCAGAGACACATTTAACAAAACATCGCACATCAAATTTAAAGGATATAAAACTTACCATATTATACATCCGAAAACTTCGTTAGAGGAGGAAGTGCGGTGTTAGTCAAAGAAAACGTAATTTACTACGAAGAAACCAAATGCGAAATGGGAGAAATACGACCTACAGCTGTGAATATCAACACAGGAGGACAAAGGATCACAATTGCAGCAACCTATTGGGCGTCACGATAGCATAAAAAAAAGAGACTATTTAAGCCTGCTACAAAGATTGAGGGGAGATTTCAACGCTAAAAATATAATTTGGGGTTCCAGACTAACCTTAACTAAAGGAAAAGAACTGCATGAAACCACAAAGGAAAGGAATGGGGCAATTACCACTCTACGGGGAAACCCAATTCCTGGCCCACCGATCAAACAAATTACCAGATCTGATTGATTCCTTTATCTTAGGTATCAAGTATCAACAAACTTCATCAATATCATTAAGTGAAAACTTGATCAAAAAGCAATGTAACACAACATTGACCAACAGAGTCACATATTGGGAAGCTTTTCAAGGAGAGCTGAGCAAGGTAATTCAACTAAACGTATCGTTGAGAAATAAAGAACAGTTTAACCACGAAGCCAAAAAGTTTGTAGTGGACATCCAACAAGCTGCCTGGAGAAGCACTTCAGAAATCAAAAGGAAAACAAAATGCAACAATTACCCGATGGAACTCAAGAATCTGCTGAACAAAGAAGAGCTAGAAAAAATGGCAACAAATACATGAAACCAGACTAAATGATCTTATACAACAGAAGTCAACCATGAAAATTAAAAGACCATTAATTCAAACGCCACCAATGGGAACTGAAACCGAATGTGCGAGAGACAACAAGCAGAAGGCAGATGTCTTTGTAAAACCACCTCGAAAAGATATTCTAACTGAACAAACAACAAGTACAGAATGAAGCACTGAATGTGGAAGCTGGAAGAGAGTAGGAAAGAATAAAGTGAGTTACACCACGAAAGGTAGCAAATAAATTAAAGAAAACTTAAACCCACGGAAAGTCCCGGTATTTCAACTAATTACAGTGGAAGTACTCAAACACCTAGCTAGAAAAGGAATAGTAAAACTAACGACTACAATAAAAGCAGCATTTCAACTGAGATGTGTACCGAGCGCTTAGAAGGTGACCGAGTAATAATGATTCAGAAGCCACGGAAACAACTCATCGAAATAACATCATATCGTCCCATCTCGTTTTTACGCCATACGCTAAATAAATAAATCTCGTTTTTACCAATAGTATCAAAACTGTTTGAAAAACTATTTTTCAAAGGGCTTAAACCTATTGCAAAAAGAAAAGAAGTTCTTCCTATACACCAGTTTGGGTTTAGAAATCAACATGCAACTGTAGGCTAGGTCCATAGGAAAATAAACACAATCGAGAAAAATCTTGAAGAAAAAGAAGTCTGCTTAGCGATATTTCTAGATGTTGCACAGGCCTTCTATAAAGTATGGCACCAGGGGTTAAACCATAAATTAAAAACAAATATTCTGAAAGAATTTGATCTACCGAAGTCTAACATTTCGAATAGACTTTTTAGGAATAAGCAACAATACGAATACTCCGACTTATACCCTATTAAGGCAGGAGTACCAGATGGCAGTGTTTTCAGACCAATACTTTATCCCTTGTACACCAGTACCATCCCAATATCCAACGAGGCAACGATACCTACCTTTGCAGACGACACTACAACATTAGCGATAGGCGAAAGCGAAAGTAAAAGAGGTAGACCGATGGACAAAACGTCACGTCACGTACCAGTAACACTTAACAACACCATGATAACGCATGCTTATACAGTAAACTATCATGAAATTTTTAGGACATCGTGCTAAGGAGCATCGTGGATGCACCCTGCTACCTCAGAAATAGCGATCCATAGAGATTTAGGCATATAAACTGTATTAGAGAAAATAAACAATTTTGCCCAGAAGCATGAGAAGAGCCTTCATCACCATATAAACGTAGAGGCCGTTCAACTTCTTGAGAATGCAAGATTAGTGAGAAGGCTCAAGAGGCCCAAAACTTTTGAGCTAGTGTAAAGTGACGTGTAGTGTTAGTGAGAGAAAAAGATGCAGAGAAGAAATGAAGTGCTAACTCGTAAAAAGAGTGTTCAAAGATATTATAACTGAGACACCACCAACATAAACTAGCTGCAGTTGCACATCCTTTATGCAAGCTACCAACCGTGAGTGTTGAGCAAGAAAAATCCAGAAGACAAAAATGCCCTGTCCTCAACGACACTAGAAAAGAAAATGATATGAAAGGATGTGTCTCCAGTCGCGAACTAAATCACCAAATGTTCAAGTGCAAGAAATTCACATCGCTTAACGTAATCAAGAAGTGTGACTGGGTGCAATAGAATAAAAGATGCTTCTTATGCCTGCTTTCAACATACCGTATTCTTTATTGTAGGAAAAAAAATAAATGAGGAATTCAAAATTGTCAGAATTCCATAAACGACACGTCCTGGAGAAAATGCAAGTACTGGTGGATTCAACATTGAAAACAGTTATTCTTCGAGTAGCACTGATTACTATTGTTGAGAATAACAAAAACGTATGCATTAGTCGACAAAGAAAACACCGTTACTTTGATTGATTCCAAATTGGCAGATGAGGTTGTAGCAGAAGGCGAAGGGAATCCGTTCACTATGTATTAAACCAATTCCAGCAAGTACTGATATAATTGTTAAAGGAAAGTTGCTTTCAAAATTCGATATACCCTCAACGATGATATTTATAAACTATTCAATGTGCTAACAGTCTCAAATTTTAATTTACCCCAACAAAGTGTGAACGTCAAGAACACTTCACGGAAATGGAAACATTTAATGGATATTCTTGTCCAAGAACTAAAACATGTAGAACCTCAAGTCAATAATATTTAGGGATTGTATTGATTCCGAATTCACACTTTGTACTACAATAGACAATGAAACAGTAGAACTTGAAAATTTGGTACGAGAGCCTGTATTTATGGATAATCTGGGCGTTTTTTGTGGTGTTAAAAAAAATTGAAAGTTATGAGATGGAACTGATGATTTTCGGCTCGATAACCATATGTTCATATACGCCATCTGAAGAAATCCTGATAAATATGCTAGACAATTTCCTGCATCTGTCAAAGCAATCCATAAACATTTCTATATGGAATAGTCTCTGGACAGATTTTTGGACGAACAGCATATACCTCACACCCCTGCCGTTAAACCAGACGGGTTGACTATCTGTTCGTACAGCTGTACACTTTACGGAGCGCCTTAGCGTACTGCCCGTGTGTCTCGCCCTTCATTTTTGATAGCCTCTTTTCTTTTCTCGTGGCAGTTGACCTTACGTAGCCAAGCGGAGGGGTTCTGTGCAACCGGACTCCGCGGCTGCGGCCGTTGGAACCCGCTGTGGAGGATTCGTGTCCTAACTATCGAGGAGTGCAGTGGTGCACCAAGTGTCGAAGACGCGTTGAAAACCCGTCGGGGATGGTGACTGTACCTTTCGGTCCAGCATAAAGGCATAAAGAGTATCATTCGGTTTGTTGTCGTATCGTGTCATTGCATAAGTTATGCATTAACCGTTGTTACGGATTATAAAAGAAACCGGCTCAAACCATTTTGTTGCTGGTACAAATTGTCCATACGAGCTCCCGCCGTGCTTGCTTATGCAAGGTTCTGCATGCTGTCGTCATCGTGTTGTGCGTATTCTTCCCCTGGCGCCCCTTTCTGGTCGCAAACTTTTCGTATTTTGTCATTCCTGCCGACGTTGTCTCCTTTGACCGCCTGCCGCAGCGTTCCTAAACGACAGCTTTCCAACTGGACATCAATACCAAGCTCGCCGCTTAACCACCAGGTACTGTCCAAGTCGTTGTAATGTAGTGTACGTTACAACCTAGAGTGTAGCGTTCCCTTTCACAGTGCGCGGAGTGACGTCCAACCCGTAATCAAAAGCCGTGATTTTATATTGGGCGTTTGCGTCTGAAATTGTGACGCGCCTTCGGCGATTGTCCGCGTCGATTATATTCTAATACGTACATTGTGTATCCCGATTGCTTGCTTGAGGTGTGCCTGTACACTCAGTTTGTTATTTGAACCAATAGACGGACATTCTAAGTTATCTTTGTTTCTCTATGACTTGTGCATGCGTCCTGTGTCGAATTTATGTGTTTTTCTCTAGCTGTAAAGATCAATGTAAGGTGGAGCGACGGGAGCTGTTTAACCGCTGAAGGTAAGATTCCAAGCTAGCTGGAGACGCCGCCCAGGAGCGCTGACGCGATTGTAAGCCTTAGACTTCGGGCTTATATAAGGTTTTGCGTAAATATTCCCCCCAATTCAAGACCGTGGCGCTCTAAAACCCCTTTCTTTGTACGTATCTCGATTATGGCTACCCCTGTTATGACGGCACTTTGCCCCAATTAACTTTGTTCAGGACCACGCCCATCTCCTTGAGTACAGCCGAAATACTCTTTTGTGTCACAACCGTTGAGGCGTGATTAGGGTGAATTCTTCTAGCCAGCATTTTTGCTCCGTAGTGTACTGAGTGCCATTGTCGTAAAAGTCGATTTTTGCTGTAACAAACTGTCTTTTGTCGTAATACCGGCTTCTATACGTGACAACTGAGCTATCAAAGAAATAGTAGTTAAATGGCTTACCTGTGTCAATGTGCTTGCAAACCACTGTCTTTTATGTCAAAACGATTAAAGTTACAAGTTCGTCTTGTGTAAAAGAAGCATGCATTGTATTTAGTTTCTGTACTTTTGTAATAGCGCAGTAGCCATATCCATGAGAATTGATGTTATAACATCATGAGTTAGTTTACCAAAATTAACGCTGTCCGCAAAGTTTTCACACAAATCTCCTTAAACTAGCCGAAGAGCGGTGGTCTACGGGCGCGTTATTTTTGGGAATAACTTACTTCTAGCTTTCACTAAAAACGATAAGCAAAATACACTTCGTTCACATTTACAAAATGATTTTAGTTAGGAAATTCCGAAGAAGTAAGTATTATAAATGTAACAAATACGACTGTATTGAATAAGGTTGGTAGTCATTCTGATGCATAATACTTCGTCGTACAGCCCCGTCGTATCACTACTTGGACATGTAGCACAGCGGTGTATAATAGTACATTATATACGAAGGGTCTAAAGAGTGTCATTTAATATTCACGATGAAGTGTATTCCCTGAACGAAGTCTCCCGGGTTCCCCGGGTCACAGAATCCGACAAAATCTGCTTTCTTACTGTGATGTCAACATGACAATCCAGCAACACTTAGCAATTTATAAGTTGCAACAGTGAAAATTTTTTAAATTAGCTTTTTCTCCCTAGGAAGAAAAAGTGACACTTTAGTCCATCTTTTCAGGGAATAATTAAGTAGGGAATTAGATATAGGTACTGCGGGACCTCGGCAGGCGAGCGGCGATTGCCGTTGCAGCCGAGGTCACAGTGAAAGTCGTGATTGTTCGGGCCGGAGCGGTTGAGAGTTGAACTCCCGGCACGGGCGGTCTAGATTTTCACTTAATTAAGGCTTAGGTTTAAGTGACGTCCGCGCCCCCTGAAGTAATGCGCGAGCGGTTCCGGGGGGCAACGGTAGTCGGTAGGAGAAAATTAAAAAAAAAAAAGATATAGGTAGTGCAAAAAGAATATTATAATATTAGATAATCATGACAGTCGTTAGTAGGGTTGGAAGTCCCCATAAAATGTACAGCGACGCCTAACGGCTGTTGGCTGAGTACCAAAATAAAAATAAAATAAAATAAAAATAGCTTGACGCTAATAGTTATTATACTTAGTTCACATAACTATATATCGTCACAAACTACATCAATATTTTGTTTTTCAGGAATCTGACAAAAACCGGGGATACAAAACATTGCAATTACTTCTTCTTCACTGCATACGTAAAAATGTAAAAGACTTTTGGAGTTTAGCGAGACAATGCAACTGCTTTTTGCCCCATGAAAACGTTTTATTCGTCCAGGAAACCGAAGACGCAAGTCAAACCTGCGTGATCCAAACAAAGTACAAAAGTCCGTCGAATCGCATCACAGAAGCGGAACTTCTGGCTGAGAGTGGCGAATTTTCCATTATGGAGTGCCTACAACGTGCGCATAGTCTACGATTACCCTTAGATTCAAGTTCGAGCACTGTAAGTGGCGTTAATTTTGTAACTTTTGTTAATGGGACGATAGATGAAGTAGAGTTTTTGGTTAACGCTTGCCCAAATTTGCCTTTTTTAGATACTGGTGAGATTAGCGATTACGTGTTCAAGATAGATATAGATTCTTTTTTGAAATGTTACACAAATGTGAGGGGCTGTGCTTGGAAGCCATCAGATACTGATGGTGTTTATGTTAGTAGCTTGTATATGTTTGTTGATCAAGTAGGCATTAAGGATTTAGATAAACAAATTGAGGTGGAAATTGAGAATTTAGCTACGGATTATAATTTGGTTAAAATCGATTCCAAAACAATTGCTGAACATTTTGATGAATTCGTCAGAAGTTTTTATGGCTGCCGTAACCAGTTTAAACAAGACATCGTCCATAAACTTTGTCAATTGTTTGTCAGTAAATATGAATTAAGTTTAACACAGGATTGGTTTAGATTTTATACTTGTCCTCAGAAAAGCATATGGAACAATATTGTTAGGGATAAAGCAGTTACTGTTGTGGAGTGGGACATTGAAGTTGTTACCTTCTTAAAACGATACGTGGGTAACGAACTTAAAAAGTACGGTGAGAATATAATTAAGTGGAACACTCCTTTACCAGACAAAAACAAACATTTATTTCTTAAAAACCACACAGATTTCAAAATTATGTCTGACAAATACGAGCAGATTACAATGACGCAGGTTTACAAATATTTCTGGCTTAAAAATAGAATTCCATTACTTCTACTGGCTGATACTGTGCATAATTACGAAAATATCTTTAAAATTATGCAAGGATTTAGTATTAATCTTCAAATAATTATAATTAGCAGAAATGTGTTACCATTATCTTTATCATATAACATTTCAAGTAGCTTTTTAACGTTACTGGATTTAACTACAGATCAGCAGGAACTAGTTTTAAATCAAGAAGTTAGTATACAGGGGCGAACTAATGTCGAATTTGGGAAACTTGTCGACAAATCTATGTTTCAACATGTAAAATCTAGAGATATCATTTACATTTTATCGCAAAATTACTGTATTGGCGACAAATTTCAACCTTTACCTACGTTCTATGCTAATAGGCAACTGTACAAAGTGATCCTGAAATTTGAAGTTATAAATGAAGTAAACGAAGAAGTTTTCGTAATTCACAATGCAGCAAGCTGTACAAGTGACTTAGTAGAACGATTGGGCGTTTATGATTCGGATCGAGTGTTTATTACACAAACTGGATTTGCCGAAAATGTAGAAAAATGGAAAGACAGAGGAAGAACCGAACATCATTTGCTATTTTATGGTAACGATTGGTTTGAATGGAAGGAATCGTCTGGTAATATACGAAACATTCGTCGCTACCAGCGCTTTGATTTGTCAAATTGCTGCCGCGACTTGAAAAATGCTCTTGAATTTACCAATGACAATTATATGAATCACGCACATATACTGAGCGGTTGCAGTGGTATGGGAAAATCGACATTAACCGATGCCATAGCTTTGACTCTTCCAAATGATGTTTGGATAGTGGCAATCATTTTAAATCAATACAAGGAATACTTTGACAATATTAGAATAAAAGGCGACCTAACAGCAACGAATCATTTAAGTTACTTCTTTAGCGATATCCTTAAAAGAAGTAATTGTACGAACATCCAGCTTACAAACTCAGTTTACCAGATGTTTTTCAAGACGAAAAAAATTGTAACACTTTTGGATGGGTTTGATGATATTTTCGGTTGCTACAAAAGTGAAGTAATTGGGATAGCCAAAAGCCTGCAGAAAGATATGTATCCTGTATGGATAACCACGAGTCCGTACGAAGCGCCATACTTAGAAGAAGAATTGGGCTGTCTTTCAAATAATTTAATGCGACTCACTTTGCAAGAGCAAAAGTATTTATTGATGAAGTACTTCACGGAGATTACCAAAGATGAAGAATATAATGCAAACAATCCAAGTCGAATTATTAACGAGTTTGTGGAGAAGTTACTGCAAACTGCCCGGGTAAACTTTAATGATGAAAATTATAAATTTACGGGATTGCCATTGCATCTAAAGCTGCTAGCAGATGCAGTTAGCAGCCAGTTAAAAACGTCTCTCAAAATAGGTACAGTCGACCTTAAACATAAATTCGATTTATTATATTTTTACGGGGAGTTTACTAACCGGTTATCGGATATACTGTGCAGCAGATATTTTAAGTTTTCAAAGGAAATACATCAATTTTTATATGGTTACCAAAAGATTTTAGCATTAGAAGTGGTATTTCACAGTCGGGATTTATACAACTTTGGTATGCGAGAACAACTAGAAGCACATTATAAGAGTAGAAAGGATGTAATCCAAATGTTCCAGCAAGAGGGTTTAATAGAAATCAATATGAATCAAGGAAGAACCAAAATTGTTCCTAAGTTTGAACATCGCATTCATGCCGAGTACTTAGCAGCTCAATGGCTTGCAGAAAATCTTCACAGCAACAACTACAAAATTAAAGAAACTGTTGACATTTTAATTAAACGTCGATTTCACCACCCTCTTCACTACAAATATCTCTTTAGAATTTTCGACCACATACTTGCCAAAGATTGTCCTCTACATATGGCCATTATGAGTGGGAAAACGTATGAAGTAGATATAATACTAAGTTCTAGTTTAGAAAGTGCCAAATCCGTTGATAAAGGTGGAAGGACGGCGTTGCATATAGCAGCGCTCTATGGAGTGCCTTATTCAAAGCGTCATGATGATGACGTGATCGATGTACATGATGACTTGGCGGATATAATCGTGAAATTTCCAAATTTTAAAGATGCTAACAGTGCAGATACTATTTTGGGTTATAGTGCGATAGATTACGCCATAGCAAGTAAATCTCTCGCTATTGCAAATGCAATTTGTTCAAAACTAGAAGATTTGACCATCAATGTCGATGTTAATCCGATCCAGTTAAAAATGTATTTGGCGCGTTGTGTCCAGTTACAAAATTACAGGCCCTTACTTACGGCACTCCTAAAAAGTGATATCTGCGCGAAGTTGCTGAATAATCAATTGAAAGAATATTCATCTACAGACGTCTACTATAGCAACTTGGATTATGACGATAGTAACATAGAAGACGATTTTAGAAGTTTTGTGGTGGAGTTTCCAGGAAGGACCACATCCAGTTTGCTGAAGAGTTTGAACATGAAGTTTTCCAATAGTTTTTATTGTGACATCAGACTAGCCGCAGCTTTTGGTACTACGGAAAATATATTTGATCTGTTGTCCCAAGGTGCCAAAACTAATCACATGGGCAACTATTCACTCACTCCTCTTCATAGTGCTATTTTGCACGAACGTGTCGACAATGTAAACGTGCTCCTATCCAAAGGAGCCAATATCGACGTTGTAGATATGAACGGTAATACACCTTTGCATTTGGCATGCCAGAACTCGTCCAATATTCTTGTAGAGATACTTTTGCTAAAAGGTGCTGACGTTAACAGGCAAAATGACGATGGCGACACACCTTTACATTATGCTCTCAAGCACCACTGCTCGGATACCGCCGAGCTTTTACTGCCAGAGCAAAACTACCAGTTACTTTTTTCATCGGAAAGTGGAAAACGTGATGATAAAAAGAGAACGCATTTTGACATTAATTCGCAGAATGATGATGGGGATACCTGTTTACTTCTCGCACTTAAACACAAACTGTCAAGTATTGCCCTTAAGTTGCTTCACAACCATGCAGACGTTAATATAGTAAATAAGAGAGGTTACTCCAGCTTGCATTTTGCTGCTCAAGCTGGTATGAACGATGTCGTTTTGGAATTGATCTACAACTGTCTTGACATTAACAAACAAAACAGTTGTGGTGAAACGCCAATACTGCTGGCAGTTAAAAATAAACATGCCCAAACTACAAAGCTATTACTTTCAACAAAAGCAAATACAAACATTGCAGACAACCACGACGGATATTTTCCCTTGCACGTTGCAGCAGAGGAGGGCGAAGATGACATTACGCTAGATCTAATTAATGGTGGCGCCGAAATTGATAGTAGGAGCAACGGAGACAGTACACCGATGCTTCGTGCAATAGTTAATAAACATTCAAGTACCGTAAAACTGCTACTATGCAATGGAGCGAATCCTCATTTAACAGACAAGGATGGGTGCACCTACTTGCACCATGCTGCTGAAACAGATGATAGAAATATAGTGATTCTACTACTAAAGAATGGTGTTAATATTAACATCCAAAATAGCCAGAGCCTCACTGCTTTAATGTTGGCACTTCAACATGGATCTCTTCGAACAGCAAAAGTATTGCTTGATAAAGGTGCAGATGTTTTGGTAGAGGATAAAGATGGTACAAGTTGTCTACATTATGCAGCTCAAGCTGGTGCTACTGATATTATCGCTCAGATGATAGATAAGGGAATGGATGTCGACAAACAAAACAAGGAAGGTATTACTCCAGCAATGAAAGCTGCAGAGATGAGACAAATAGATGCCTTAAAATTGTTGTTAGCTAGGGGAGCTAGCGTTAATGTTGTTAACAAAAGAGGATTTTCGTGCCTACATTATGCGGTTTTATCGCAGAACGACGAAGTTGTTCGCGAGCTTGTAAATAGGAACGCGGACATCAATCTTCGGAACAATGATGGTGACATGGCGTTGTCTCTGTTGTTGTCTCTCGACGGCGTTTACTTAACTACCACAAAAATGCTTCTTGTAAATAGGGAAAATGTTAATACAACGGGAAATAACGGCAATACTTGCCTTCACTTTGCAGTTATAGAGTATAGAAGTGACTTTGTACATAATCTTTTGAGACTAGGCGCTGACATTAACAAAAAGAATGGCAATGGTGATGCACCCTTAATTATAGCATTTAGGAATTGTGATTGGGATACCGTTAAGATATTACTCGCTGCGGGTGCAGACGTTCATTTAGTGGATAGCAGTAGTGGTTACACTTGTCTGCATTATGCAGTGTACAACTCTAAGAAGGACATAGCTGTTGAACTTATTAGCAAAGGAGCCGACATTAATCAAGCAGACCCCGATGGCGTCACTCCGTTAGCACTTGCTCAAAAGATAAGACTCGCCAGCTTGATAGACGTGTTGCTGCCTTCCGAAGATTCTGATCTAGAAGCGAGAAAGGACTATTTGCGACTATATTGCGTTGCCAGAGAAGGCAACGATAAAGTACTATTGGAGTTATTAAGCTTAGGGCTAGACATTAATAAACCCAATGATAAAGGAAAAACAGCTTTGTTGTACGCTCTAAAAAAGAATAATCTAAGCACAGTCAATATTCTAGTTTCGCATGGTGCGGATATTTATGTACAAGCTAAAAAGGGCTTTTCGATATTACATTACGCTGCAAGGAATGGTTACGATGATATAGTTAGGGAATGCATAGGCAGAGGTTTTGGTATAAACACACAAAATGATAATGGCAACACGCCTTTAATTTTGGCATTTGAAGGGAAATGTATAAGCACGCTTAAATTACTGCTTAAAAGCGGTGCGGATTTCAATTTAATTGGGGAAGATGGCATGTCTTCTCTGCATTATGCAGCCGAAATGGGTTTAAACGATATTATAACGGATTTTATTGAAAGAGGGGCTGATATTAACATGCAGAATCAAAACGGGACAATCCCTCTGCTATGTGCTTTAGAAAACTATAAAATATCAACAGCCAGATTATTACTGGAAAACGGTGCAGATGTTGATTCATCAAGCGATTATGAAGATTGTTGTTTGCATTATTTCTCAAAATCTGTGTATAACGACGATGTGATGTTAGAAGTTCTTGACAGAGGGGCAAATATCGAGACGCAAAATAGCAGTGGCAATACTCCCCTACTTACTGCACTAGAAAATGAGAACCTAAGTGTTGTGAAACAGTTACTTGCTCGTGGGGCAAATATCACTATCAGGAATGCAGATGGCATTTCATGTTTGCATTTGGCGGCACAAAGCGGTTTCGATGATCTTGTGCTATATGCTTTAAGCAATGGTGCTGATATTAACGGAAAAGCTGGTTACTATAATAGGACCCCTCTGGCGCATGCCATACGTGATAGTAAAGTTAATGTGGCAAAGTTACTGCTACTAAAGGGTGCAGACATAGATCCCTCCTGTTTACGTGATGCCGCCTATGAAGGATGTGAGGAAATTGTGTCTTTGCTTATGAGCAAAGGTTTGGACATTAATTACCTGGATGATAATGATGACACATCACTGAGTGTAGCGGTAGCTTTTGATCGTAAAAGTGTAGCAAGATATATGTTGTTAAACAACCAAAACGGCACCAAGGATAAAAAGGGAAATTCTCATCTACATTATGCTGCTCAAATGGGCTTTGAAGATATCACTTTGGATTTAATTAACAGAGGTTGCGACGTTAACTTTGAAAATAATTGCGACGAAACGCCTCTTTTGATTGCTATTAAATATAGCAACACACGTGTCGCCAAGATACTACTTGATCATGGTGCGGATGGAACGGGAAATTTTGGAGGCAATTCGTGTTTGCATTATGCTGCGGAAGGGGGTGCGGATGATATTGTATCGGAATTATTGTGCAAGGGACTGAAAATTAATAAGCAAAACGGAGAAGGCGACACTCCACTGATGCTAGCTATAAATAACCAACATGTAAGCACGTGCATGTTGCTACTTTCTAAAGGGGCGGACCCCAACATCAAAAATAGATGTGAAAGGGATTGCTTGTATGCCGTGGCCTCGAGAGGTGCAAAAAATATCTTGCTTCTACTGCTGAAAGGAGAGGTAGACATTAACAAGGTAAATCACGAGAGTTCGTCTCCTCTTTTTGTTGCACTCGAAAATGATCATGTAGCCGTTGCCAAGTTGTTACTGTCTAGGGACGCGGACGTGAACGAACATGAATATTGCTTACACCTCGCAGCCGGAATAGGAGCAAATGATCTGGTGACTGCAATTATCGACAAAGGTTGTGACATTAATAAAGTTGCGCATTATTATGGCACACCCTTTCAAAACGCACTCGAGTATCATAAGCACAGTACAGCAAAGTTGTTGCTTTTAAAAGGTGCTGACATCGTCACTCATGGTGCTGACCATTTGTATCATGCTATTAAAGCAGGTTATGATGATATCGTGCTCGAGCTAATAAACGCCGGCGTTGACGTCAATGAGTTCCACGAATGTGGCTATGACTTTCCTTTAAATTCCGCACTAGTTGATGGAAAAATTAATGCTGCGACGTTGCTAATAGCTAATAACGCCGATGTAACCCTAACTAATAACTTTGGCTATTCCTGCTTGCATTATGCCGCTGGAGCAGGTGCTGCTGATATCGTCTTAGATCTTATCAAAAATGGACTTGACCTTAATAAACAAAACAACCAAGGCAGGACGCCTTTAGTGGAAGCACTTCAAAATAAACAACATATTACTGCGAAAATATTACTCAATAGTGGTGCCAGTGTACGACCCAAAGACGTCGACGGCCGTTCATGCTTGCATTTTGCTGCTCAAGCAGGTTACGACGACATAATCCTTCGCCTCCTAGACCAAGGTCTTGACATTAACAGCGACGATCATGAAGGCAATACGGCTTTCCTTTACGCCTTGAAATATCAAAGATTAAGAACCGCTGAAATACTGCTTTCTAATGGTGCAGATTGGACATTGACAGAGCCTAATTCTTCTGCCTTGCTTTTAGCAGCAAAAGCGGGTTATGTTGATATAGTACGTGAGCTTCTACGCAGAGGTTGTGGTATCAACAAACAAGACCAAGAAGGCAACACAGCTGTCCTTATTGCTCTTGCAAGACGCAAAATGGATGTTGCTAAATTTTTAATTGGTATGGAAGCCGATACTAATATACGCAACTATAAGGGTTTTTCCTGTTTACATTACGCAGCAAAGCTAGGCTGCGATGATATCTTGAAAGAAATTTTAAGCTCGAGCATAGTGAATGTGAACAAAATCGAAAGTGACGGTAATACGCCACTATTTCTTGCACTTCAAAACAGAAATTTTGTTGCAGTAAGGTTACTACTTACCAATAAAGCTGATGTCGACATAATAAACAACAAGGGCTACTCTTGTCTCCACTATGCAGCTGAAGCCGGCTTTGACGATGTTGTTGAAGAGCTTATTGCGAAAGGGTGTGAATTGGACAGGCAAACTCACAACAGCGATACTCCTCTACTTCTTGCTCTTAGTAACAAACACTTGTCTACAACAAAACTGTTAATGTCCAAAGGAGCAAATCCTCAATTAAAAAATTTGGATAACCATTCCTGTTTACATCATACAGTTAAAATAGGAGACGATGATCTCGTTCTAGACCTCATAAGAAAGGGCTTGGATATCGACGCTCAAGACAACAACAACAACACGCCATTGCAGCTTGCTTTGATAAACGATAAAGTAAGCATTGCGAACTTGCTACTTCACTACGACGCAAATGTAAGGATAAAGGGCGACGATGGATTCTTATGTGTACATCATGCTGCCGTAATAGGCGCTGATGAAGTTATTTCTGCACTAATCAATAAAGGCGTTGACATTAATGAAAAAAATCGTGAAGACCACACACCCCTACTTCTTGCGCTTAAGGCCAAAAAAGTAGAAACAGCAAAACTACTATTATCTCACGAAGCAGATATCACCGTTGAAGATCGGGAAGGTTCGGGTTGTTTGCATTATGCAGCTGTAGCTGGTGATGATGACTTGATACTTACACTTTTAGACGGAGGTTTCGGCATCAACAAACAGAACAATGTTGACGACACGCCTTTGATGTTAGCTCTGCAACATAAAAATATAAAAACCGCAAAATTGTTGCTTTCTTGCGGTGCCGCTGTGAATACAGGAGAAAACAATAGCGGTTGTTCGTATTTGCATAACGCGGCTGTGGCGGGTGATGAGAGTTTGGTGTTACACTTATTAGACTCAGGTGCCGACATCAATAAATGCAATTTTGAAGATGAAACTCCCCTTGCTTTAGCCATTAAGCACAAACAAACCTCTACAGCTAAATTGCTGATTTCGAAAGGTGCTGTTGTAAAACAAACATGCGCGAGCAGCCATTCTCTTTTACATTATGTTGCTCAATCTGGATGTCATGAGTTGTTGAATGAGCTGCTGTTGAACAATAGTCTGAATCGATCAGATGTAAACGTACGTAATTCTGATAAGAGGACTCCTCTACATTATGCAATTATGAATCAACGATACAAAAATCAATTAGACGTTGAACGACAAATGGCAGCTGTAAAACTCCTTCTTGATAATGGTGCGAATATTGATTTGCAAGATACGGACGGGCATACTGCTTTGCATTGCGTTACGCAAGAGCGTGATGATTATGACTCGTCGGACGGGGAGGAGGATGATGTATTTACAAAAGATTTTTATAAAGGTGCAACAGCCTTGCTTCTTGAAAATCATGCAGATATTACGATCAGGAACAATGAAGGTCTTACTGCTTTGGAACTGGCAGTGAGAAACAACGATGCTGCGATCGTTTCGTTGATTCAGCAAAACGTAGAAGGACTAGAAAAGCATGAAATGTTTTCAAGAAATTGTAAATAACTTAATTAAAAAGAAAAATTTATATAACCAGAAATGAAAAATAAAAATGTTTGCTTCAAAATGAATTACGGTTAACCAGATAGTCATAGAGCAAGTGAACGATCCTTCGTTTTACGTAGTTACGATATATTGCACGTATACATGATTCATAGCTATAGAAGTCTTTTCTTATAGATGACGTCATTCAGAACAGACGAAAAATAAAGGGAAATATAGTTTTAAGCTTCAAATACGAAATGATACGGTGTGATGGAAAATGCCCCATTGGAACTACGTGTAAAATATCAGTTTCACATTTTTCTTATTAAGAATGACTTTATTTTGTCAAAAAGCAGAAAGCTTACAAGAGTTCTCCAGGTCAAAAATGTAATTTTCTGAGAGAAAAGTTATTTTTAACCAAACTTTATATTTAAGCTTTCTTTCAGTTTTGAAATAATTGTGATAGACAAAATTTTTCAAAAACATTAAAAATAAGGGTAGGAGGTTATATACCACTTATGGTAATAACCCACAAAGAAATTAAAATATTCTAGGTCAAGAAAGAACACAACTTGTTTCTTAGTACATTCGATTTTTTTAAACAATATTTTTTGTTCGATGGCGTCACAGGTTAATTTGATAACAAATATTTGTGTTGAAATCCCACTAGACGACTGCACTGGTCATTAACAGATAGGCGGATAAGCGGCTTAACCTTTTAATGAGCGGTAATTACTGGTACAACATTAGGGGTACTTGGTAACTGCCCTAACTGAAAATTGGTCTAAATCGGTTTAGACTAGTTTTTACTCTTGTATTATTAAACCTGGTTTAACTGAAAACTGGTAAAGTGAGACTGTAACGAATGTAAAAAGACTACCCCCAGTCCGGACGTAAGAAGACAAAGCGTGTCTGTCCTTGTCCCGTTTGGGCCGTTAATAATAGCGGATCAGAGCCGAAGTGGAGTAATGGGTTTCTTATTTATTGATTTTTCGGGAAATTAAGACATGTGGTTTTCAATTAGATTAGTTTTAAGAGCACAATAGTGAAAACTGGACTAACTCAATTTAGACCAGTGTTCAGTTGAGCGAGTTGCAATCGACCCTAACATTAGCATTGCGATTTGGCTATATTTATTCTTAAGAGAGTAGGGTAGAAAAAAATTTCATTACATTGGTAATAATCTGCATTTAAGTAAGATGGAAAGCCAGAGGCAAAACGAATAGCTGCTCAAAGAATACTATAAGTTTTTTAAATCGAAATAACTTCAAAGTGGTGAAGTTAAATAGAAATGTGTCAGGAGGTGGTGTAACTGCAGACTTGACACACTGGGTGCAAGAGAAGATCGAATTATGGTGAAAAGAGAAGGAGTACATAACCATTCCGCTCATATGGATCAAGAGCTGCAACGTCAACGCATCAGAGCGCTTTGGTTAAATGAAAATCGGAAAGACTTTAGCAGAAAAAACTTTAGCTGAAAAAATTTCAATAAATAATTGCAATAATCTTTGACTTTTCAATGCAATTAGGTTTCACTTTCTAAGTTTCCACTTTAAACAAACAAAAGTATCGCGACCTCATTAGATGATTGAGCCGTTTATCAATTAACTTACCAAGAGAGAATGCACCTGTCCGTACGTATTACAGGGATCGCTTGAGTACCGAGTGCAATTGTCCTATGTAGTTAGAGTACATTTAGCGCATATACGAGGATTGTTGAGTAGAAACATGTTTCAAAGCTGTAGCATAATACCTAGTAACTCAATTTAAAAGAAAATTGTTATTACTATTAAGGTATGAGTCCCACTGTTGCTATAATTCTTGCTGCTGTTGGCGAAACTATTTTTTAATGGCAGTCTATACTTCCTCTTTCGAAGTGAATTGCTGCCCCTTTAGTGATTGTTTTAATGGGCCAATGACATGAAGTTTATGACAATAAAAGTATGAATAATGAAATGAACACTTTCTACACTGACGCTCATTATTTCAGAAAGTTATCTGACTTGAATGCCGCTATTTCCACGCAAAGCAGTTTCCAAACGCCTAACATTTTCATCGAAGTTTGCAACTCCAACATGTCCTGGATAAGCCAATCGTTAGTCAACTCTTTTCTTTGTCAAAATTTTCTGCACCACTAAACCACTGCCGTGAGGAAATAATTATAGTCACCAACGACAGGTTTTATTCTCTCATGAACTTTTAGTGCCTGACGTCCTTCGGAGGCTAAATATTGAATAACAGTACACATATTATCTTTGGACGAATTTTCTGTAGTGAATACCAGTTCCGAGTTTTATAAAAATGCATACAAAGAAGTAATTGCAAAGAAATTTGACTGACACCTCACTAATATGCTAATAAACAATTTCAATAACCTCATGCAAGTGCCTTGATGACCAAATCGCGCCTACGCAATCCAAACGTGTTTCTATTGAACAATCCTTGTACAAATCTAGTGCTTAAAATTCCATTGAAATGGATATAGTTTCGAAGTGACTCAGTTATTAGAGTAAATAGTTCACTGCACCGCTTTTTGTTTTCACCACTGCATTCACCACCGCATTACAATATTTTTTTGGTGAAAGTTAAACATAAACTAATAATACGAGTCGATTAATGACTGGTAATTACTGCAAATTTTGAGTATTGCAAATAATTAGTTTTGCCAAAACATTCTGTATTAAGCGCATTGGGTGGTGACAAAAACGCCTCGCCGTAGATTACATGTTGACGAGAGAAAGGACCGTGGTGCAGTTGTCCAACACCGATTAGTGCAGACCGGCCATGACATTGACAACTAAAAACAAGCATTGTTATTTGCTAAATAGTATTTAATTTTCGCATTTTCACTAAATTTTCTGTGATATAATTTTCTCGGTATAATGTGGAATATTATACTGCGCAACAGAACATTTCATTTATAAACTAAAATTAGTTACTCCAGAAATTCTTTGCAATAAGTCAGAGATCTCTGTTTGCAGGGATTTTATAAAACGCCAAATACCTTCTACCACAACACTTAGTAAAATTGTTACTTATTTTGCAACAAGTGGAAGTGATAAAAAAATATGCAAATGTGAATCTATTCACTATTTTGCTCTCAAATACTAAGAGAAGCCAATATCTACAACAGTTTACTTTTGCATGTTCTGAATCAACACTGTGTACATTTTATCAAAAGTTTAACTACTGTTAATGACGTCCGAAGCGAAGCAACATATTTTATCAAGAATTAGTTTTTTCGAAAAATAAGAAATGGTAAAGTTTATAGGAGAGGAGACACTTTATTAATACAAATTTTGCTTAACCGTTATTCATGCATTTAACGTGGCCAGAGTCATAAAAAGCATGCAAAATTACATCTCGTACGCCTATCCAGTGCAGTTTCGATAAACATTATCTTTCGAGATAATGAAATCAAAGATGGTGTCGATTTTCCAAAATTGACACCCGTACAAACCAGCACCCAACTTTTCTTCAATTACTGGACCATTAGCAGCAAGCTCTAAACGGGTGTATCTCTGGTAAATGAATGCCATACAGAAGTATGCTCAGTTGCTGTATGAAAAGGGCTATTTCAATAAACCAGATATATCTTGTCAATTCGAATCAATTCTTCAAAGTCAAATTGGGACGATTGTCAAAACAAAACAGTTCCATTATGTTGCTTGATTAACAAATGGGGAATGCCATTTAGAGTAAAGTTCTATATTTTTGTAAGCCTAAAATAACGATTAGTTTCTAACTATTTTTATACTTCTAAGAGCAACTGTTTATGTAAATAATTTTGACGATTAACATTATATTATAAGTGAGAGGAATCTTACGCTAGTTACTTTTGTTTGATAATTCTCACACAATGACATTTCACTCACGTCTCGATGTTTTGTTTTACAGAAGCGATTTTTGTACAATGAAATTCGAAAACAGTAGAGTGTTAACTGTCTTATACCTGTTATATAATTAGTAGCAGTTTTTAGTGAAACATGTATTGTCACTTATGAATAATAACGATTTTTAGTCACTGAAAACGATTACATAAAGTAAAAGCCGCAACTGTAAGGTAAAACGTCGTATAATAAATTAATCACACGTGAGTGAAATGCCATTATGCACTCTTGAGCCAAAAGTCTCGCTCACGTATAATGACCTATTCTCTCACTTATAATACAATATACAACCAACAGCTTCTTTAAAAGTACAGGGTGTTTTCGACAAATTCTATACATTTCTGTAAAAATCGTTAGTAATCAAAGCTAACGAAACTATTTATAGCACATGTACAGTCGTGTTCATTAAAGTGTTTTGTGCTTTGTGAATATAAATTGATTGCACAAAATTAAAAAGGTATTACATATGCAATTATTTTAAAAGCATACATCTAGCTCTACCTAGTTAATGATATGGTGTGAGCCTGTGTTGAGTAAAAACACAACCACCAATAAACTTACAACTATCTCTGTACAACACATTTTTGAACACGACTGTATCTAAGTTACAATAATCTAACTATAGAAGCATTTGACGCGACTGGCACGGGTTGGATTGGAATTCTGTTGTATTTCATCATAACATCCTGTATTGTGTGTTTATATAACAGCAAG
>CALNHX010003939.1:39141-138193 GCA_940337035.1 Agriotes lineatus | reverse complement strand
AGTATCAGCCAGGAACTCCGCGAAATTCCATGCCAACTGCAACTGCACGAGGTAGGTTACTGCATGCTGCTGCATGTCGGGATTTAACGGGTCATTAAAAATTGATTAAACACCTCGTACCGACTTTTACAGTGACGTAAAAAGGCATAAATGTTAGAAAGATGTGTGAAGCCCGAAGTCTGCTGCACAATAACTGCTTTTAAATAAGCAAATAACCGTAAATTAAGCAACAGTGTTGGGAACTGCTTCCTTTGAATAAAAAAAATTAATGCGCCTGGAATGCTCCTACAAAGTACGATAATTGTAACCTGGCTGAATAATTTAGTGACATGGCGACCACGTGGGCATCTTAATAGGCTAATTAGTCCGATGGTGACATAAACAAGCTACTAAAGCTACCGCCGATGCGTAACTACACCTGATGAATAAGAGCGTGTACCCCATGGGGAGCAGATTTTCATAAATATTATAAGCGCGTTCCAGTTTTAGTGAAAGGTTACAGTGTTAATAAAAACAATACTGCTTATTTACTGCCTTATTAATTAACTCAGTGTGTGGTGCAAATTGAGATGGATTACGAAAACAGGGCAGGCCCCTTGAGAATTCAGAAATGGCAAAATGCAAACTTTTCTTTTTAGGTCGACGCGATGGTGAAGAACGCACTCGTGCAAAAACAATCAAATATCCACTAAATTTTCCTTTATGTGCACCTGCTTTGCTAATTGGATAATTGAATATGCCATTAGCGTTAGATTTATGAAGCAAATATTGACCGGGCGCCCACCCAATCGATATTTCTTCCAAGCGCATTTTTTCTGTTCAGATTATGGAGGTGCCAGAAGCTACATACAAATTGTTTTTTTATAAATCTATTATGGCGAAACGTCTATGCTATAAATGTGTGCTTTGAATAAGGATGATACTATTAATATATTAGTAAAAATATATTCAGTAACTGTTATTTACTGCCTCTCGTAGGAGGGCATTATATAATTGAACATTGGAGCAAACGATTGCAAACAGCTATTTATTATGTTTGCTAGTATCAAATGTGACGCTTTAGTCGGGAGCAGTGATAAATTTTAGATTCATATTTCTTAAAATTAAAGAGAATTTTGGCAAGCTGTATGGGTGTTTTAAAACAGTAATGCAAAACATACAACAACTTTCCAAAAATATTTTATTCGTTTTTTGCAGTAACTTTAAAATCTTGGAAAGTTTAACATATTGGGATTGTAAATTACATGCTCAACCATTGTTAACGAAAGTATTGGATTGGTTAAATTAGAATTGTAAAACTCAGAACATACATAATTTTATTTGAAATTAGAAAGTCTCTACTAAAAACTGTGATGTACAAGATCATAGATACTGTTGTGAAAGTTGTGGGGGCGTTAGATGTCTTGCTAACTTTTGATTACGAGTTTAACATTGACTTCTTGTTAGAATTTCTTAGAAGTTGAAACTAAAGATAGCTTAATAGCATTAATTTATTTTACGGCAATTCATCATAAAATAATTCAGTGTAGAGTATGCCCGGATTAAATTTGTAAAAAATATGTAATAGTGGTAGTAGTTGTTCTCAATAATAGCTTGATATGCGTAGGGGGTTAAATAAATGTTAAAAATAGAAAGCAATTACGAACAATAACTCACACAATGGTTGCTGCACAAGCACCGAAGGCGCGCTCCAACTCTGTAACTCGAATCCGGAGCAAGTTGAGCATTGTACTTCCAGATGCAAGCGCATAAAGCACCAGCCTCTACACCGCAAGGTAAATGAGGTTACAGATTATACCTACATACATACATACTATAAGAAAAATAAATAATAAAATTTAATATATTCTGCACAACAAATGAAAGTACTATCGTTTGTATTTTTTTTTGTATACTGGTCTGGTAGCAACTATCTATCAGTTAGGCAACGAGTCCGGCTGGTGCATTTTTATGGCCTAAGTCGGTAGCACTTAGCGACGCTTGTGATTCGTGATTCGTGATATACGTTTGACAGTACTGTAGCATGCTTCTTCTTGACATAGAGAAGTCTTGTTAATTTATCCACATGTTATTTTAAGGTTACCTATCAATTTCCTCTATAAATTTTGGTTAAAATTACATATTTTTGTATATTTGTGCAGATTATTGGACTGTGTTAGTCACATGAACTAATATTACAGTAGTTCAAATGTAGCATTAGAAAGTAGTGTAGACAGTGGTCATATTTTTGTTGGGTTCTCGCGATCAGTTATATTTTTGATCGCTCTGTAGTATAGTACTATGGTAAATAAATTTGGTTTGTGTGTTAACATAACCTACGTAAAATTTCATTAACAATGTTGGAATCGAGTCATAGTTAGAACCGTTGTAATCAAATCGATTAAATAACTGTTTAAATTATATAATACATATTGATATTAGATGGACATTGAAATCCTGAAACTACTTTATTAGTAGCTTCAGCGTACTTATGCGAACGTTTTGTCCGTCCGTCTGTCTGTCTGTCTGTCTGGATCGCCTGTAACTTTCGAACGGCTACAGATATCGAAATTTTGAAAGGGGGCAAAGTTGTTGCTAAGGTCCCGAGCACCTTCATGCGCTATTTGGTTTTGGCGAAAGATCAACCTGTTTTCGCAGTGCTGAAGCTACTATTTAGACCTGTACTTGAGCAGTTTATTTACATCTGATGTTGAATCGGCTTTTAATGACACACAAAACTGACGAAGATCACCCGAACTTTATGTGTCAAAACCTAAATATTATACAGCATATAAAACATTACGCTGGAATCGTGGAAATCCTTGATGCCATATCATATTGTCAATAGCAGAATGATCCTAAACACAGTAACACTTCAAACAAGAGCTTGAGGTTCTTCGTGAGGTACTTAAATTTACCGTTAAAGCTTTGAAATGTTACAAATCATATGGCCCAAATGATATATCGCTTGAAACTATTCAAATATGAGAAAGACGCGAATCAATATTTTTTAAAGTTATGTCAGATCGTTTGTAACACGCAGCAATCACCTCAAGGTTGGACACCTTCCACATTTATACCAGTCCATAAGAAAAACTTCAAGAAGATGTTCTGTATAACATATTAAGAGCCTGTTTAGATGTATGAAATGCAAACGGATGAGGAAACATATCCTGACCCTACTATCTTCTTCTTATTTTTATTCTTCTTCTCCGCCTGTTAACCCGGAATTGTCCCATAACAGTTTTATATAGGTTTCCCGCATTAGAAAAGATTGACTTCTTTTTCTTTTTCTCCTCGGAGACTACTGCCACTATTTTTGGCCGTCTCCTTTCTGGGATTGGTCGTGTCTGTTCATCCCAAATTTTTGCAAAATTCAAACCATCGTGACTATATAGGAACATTTGAGGACCGAACAGCTAACAATGTTCGTTACAAGAGCTAACTTCATTAATAATTAAGTCTTTAATGTAATAAATATGGCGAGACACATCATAATCACAAAGCCTAGCCAAAAAAATCACAATAATCTGAAATGCAATATAAAAACAGCCAGGTCATAAATCACTTTGCAATAACTAAAACACACATGTCCGCAGATTTGGGAAAATTACTTTAAAAAGGTAATTAATTACTAATTATCAATGAAGTAATTGACTTACCAGAGATTTAAATTACTCACATGAAATAGTAATTCAATTACCAATTACTTAGTAATTGTAATTGTACAACATCAATTACTTTCAATAAAGCTTATTGTCATATAGTTCTATTTAGTAGAACTTTCTTGCAAGTTGCAACTATCATTAGTGTCGTGTCGATTCGTAATCGTAATCTAAAAATGCTTAATTTTTGTTTTTTGAATTACAGTAGCTAACCTACATACTTTATCACTTTTGAAGGTTTTTTGATAATTAAATCTTGTAGCTACATGCACCGTTCACCAAAACCAAACCTACAAGTATTCGTGTATGTAACTCTACAAGCCACATAGCTAATTCATAAAACAAGATAATTCATCACACTTGTTGTATGCGTTCAAGTGATTATAAATAATATTCAATTTGCTCCAGTATTCCCTCGCATAAACATTAGTTGTAAATTTAAACGTGGTGGAACGTGTCATGCGCGAGTTGAATGCAGCCAAAAACGGCTAATAACTAAGCTAATCACTAAAGTTCAAAGTGAACACACAATTGTGGTGATGGATTTCAGGAATTCTGTCTACAATCGGACAGGAATTCGACAACGGAAACAATAGGTAAAAACGCTTCCAATGCAATAGCAGTTACACCAATAGCATTTTTACAATTTGAGAGTTTATACGATCCGACTACCCGAGCGTAATACGATGAAGACACCTGGGCGATATGGCAGAGCCAGCGTCCTTGAAGAGGCTACGCAGGTTTCCGATCCAAACAAATCTGTAAAGTCGGGTGAGCAGGATTTTCTCGACTTGTAGCCGTGCAAGTTGCACGAGAAAAAACCAAGTGGGTCTCAGTCACGGCAGCAGCTACCGTAATTGGAAACACACAGCACTGCATACAAGTTGGTGCTCCAGGTATCAATGAAGTGACATGAGAGTCCAGGAGGAGATATATGCAAAGCTAGGTACTAAAAGACCTCAAATTACCCTACATCGAAGACGATGTCCAGGATCAAAAGACGGAAACCTACCAAAGTTCAAAGGTGGCCAGGAGTGAGTAATTGCATAGAAATAAAGTCCTAGTATAACTAGATTGATTTCAGCAATTTCACAATTTCTTAAGGCTGAGCGACAATGTTTATAATAATTCAGAAATTATTTACGGAAAATTTTAAAATAACATGCACAGCACCAAAGGGAAATCTTACACCATCAATGCCATAAAATGGCCGCTGGAAATCATACTGAAAATCTATTTTTCAAAATTTAGTGGAATTTCCTAGAGCAACTCAAGGATTTTCAAAATTCGAAGAGAAAATGAAAAACGTGGCTAGGCAACCAAGTCTGCTATGAGGAATTGCTGACAACTCAAGACAATTCTTTGACAACTTAATTTTTAATTAATGCAAAATAGCACCTAACAAGGCAAGAATGAATTGTCTCTCTAATGCTTTTTAGTATATATTGTAATGGTCTTAGGCCCACGACTCGACTCTGCTAGCAGTGCAAATTAATGAACATTTCAATAAGCACAGAGTTGGAGTGTTTTATGTAACTGCAATGATAAGTTTAAGGTTCAAACGATAAATGCATTGGTAAAGAGATGCCAGTGATAATAAAGTAATTAAGTAAGGAACGCAAAAGGCAAGCTTTTTTTTCACGGGGATCGAAGTTGACTATTGGATAAATTAAATAATAGGTTTGTGCATAATAAATAGCTGAACCGAAAAAAATTAATAGTCACAAAAAGGTTTGCTATGTGCAAGTAAAAGAAGCGTAGAATTCAATAAAGCTAGTCAGTGAAATTGGTGAGGATTCTAAAAAAGGTAAAGAAGCCAGAATAAAATAACGGTACATTGCAATAGAGCAAATTGAAGAAGGCAGGCAATAGGACATGGAAAAGCAATCTTGAAAAACAAGCAAAGGGACATGGAAAAGCAATTGAGGATCAATAAACTCTATAATTAAACAGTGCATTTAGCGTGAGTGAAAAAGCAGAGCAAATAATATAACGTGTTTGTGTGTGTGGCGCAAATAAACGAGTTTTAAATCTAAGAAACAGACAATAAATTTAGTTTGTAAGAAATTTGAAGATTTAAAACTGTTATCAAACTTTTTTCTAGAATGTATTTAACTTAACCAAAACTTATTTCCGTTTGTATAGTTACCATAGCAATAGACTCTAATTTGTTTTAATAACGGAGAAGAACAAATGAAATAAATTATTGAATGACAGAGCAAATTTGTGCTCCATATTAAAACCTGTTTTAATATAAAATAAAGTGTTTTACCAATATAAAAAGTACCCAGTTTTATTGTACACATATCAGTGCTTTTGTACAAGTGTTTGTGGCCAGATCCGCAAGTTAAAAATTAAAATTTTTCTTTCGCCTGCGAATGTGGGTTCGGGAGCGAGCACCTCCAGTTTCCGATCTTCGATTACAACCCAAATTCCTATCGGAGCCAACAGGTCAACATTCCAGGACTTACGGCAGCTCGGTAACAACGTCTCCAGGATATTAGACTTCAAGGGGGCCAGTAACAGTGACGATATTCCAACGGCGTCATCTCGAGGACCTGAAGCAGTTCGGCCGATTACAAGTAGCGTCGCTTTTAACAACGAAGGGACGGTGTTGACGTTACGAAATAAATTAATGTCTGTAACAAAAGCTGTTAATTAAAGCCAAAGTGCAAATATTTAAATATTTACCGAACGAATTCTCATAATTACACTGGTTTTAAACGTCAAATACCGCAGACTTGCATACGTACTCCATTTTGTAGATTTTTTTACAGTATTGCAAACAATTAGCTACCGTACATTGGAACTAAATGCGGTGAACAGGACCGTATCAGATCATTTGTAATTTACAATCAACTTCGAACCCAACTGAGTTAAATAGTTATTGCTATACTGAGAGATAGCGTTTTATAATAAATTGCAGATAAATAAAATATAAACACGGCACATAGCCATTTATTTTGAACAAGTAAATGAAGTACGTGTCACATTTTAACCAGAATAATAATTTGATAGCAGGCAAAATTCCGTACACAGTAGAATATTAAATCAGTGAATTGTGCATATTGGGTTTTGCTCTAACTTACAATTAAATATTAATTAAACCCACTCATTAGAGAGAGAGCATCCATTGCAATATGGATCATATGAGACAGGTCAAGTTTAAGTAGTCGAATGCTGGATTTCACGGCCGTTGTCCATAATAGTAGGTTCTTCCGGGTTATGCTGTGGTCATCGATTTAAACTTGACGTTTCGTTGCTCATGCTGTCAGCTTATTCAGAAGTTTTCTAAAGGTTGATGTTGCTGCATTCTGCTCCAGGTTCTTGTTAGATGAATTTAAACTTTTGAACCATATGTTCCGTTAGACGTGTTCAAGCAATCACTCTTTCATAAATTAATCAAATTGACAGGCGCAAAAGTTTGCAGTTGCAGTTCATTTCGTTCAAAACGACCAGCCGCTGCCTCATAAATTAGTCCAAAGGCAGTAAAAAGTTACTTCAACATTAAGATAGGGGCTAGAGAACACACACGTTGAGCAGATAATTTCAAATGTCAATTAAAACGCTCGTTAGGCCATTAAAAAGGTCTAAAAGTCATTTTAAGATTGATATGTAAGCATAAAACTAACACGTGTTCAGCAGTAAATTCCTTCTCGCACAAAATTGGTCAGCCCATCTCTCGAATAGTGCCTCAGTCAATGACATTGCAGAATGAATAGCATGCACCATGTGTAAGCCAATAGTAGCAAACATCTAATTGTTTCCCCGCCACAACGCGTCAGGCCTTTTAAAAGGGTCTTACTCACTTTCCTAGAGGGACAGTTCCTTCAGTTATCGCATCGAAGCAAGTTGGTGCTGAGTTCTTTGCGTGTTTTTGACCACGACCGTTCTAATTTCCGGAGATATTTTCTCAATCCGCCCTGCGGGATTCAATTTATGGAACCGGATCGATTTGAGTCATTTAACCTGGAGTGTTTACCTGATTTTCGGCTCGTCCGGAATTTCCCTGCACAAGGGACCAGACACGAACATCAAGCTCTCGCACTGCAACATTCATCGCCTGCATTCCGTGTTATCGACTTTTCCCCCCGGATCCTTCTGTACCACTGCAACGACTCGTCCAAGCGCATTTCCTGAAGAACTTCGACCAACTCAAGCCGCAGCAAGGATCTTACAAAGTACTGTGTAAATTTATATTAATGTAAATGCCCTTTATTTTCGCTAAGTGAAATAGTGTCGCGTAAACGAAGTAAGTGACGCACGATGTAAATGCCCTTTATTTTCGCTAAGTGAAATAGTGTCGCGTAAACGAAGTAAGTGACGCACGATTGAAAGACCTCATATAGCGTTCCGATAATGACAAATAGTCATTATCATTTCACGAATTCATAATCCTGTAAATAGTTGAATTAAGATTACCAAACTAGAATATTATTTAGCAGTTTGTAAAACACCATGACGTCATGTAGAACTTAGAATTCAAGTAATCAAATCAGACGATTTCATTGTATATAATAATTTTGTGTTTGACGTTAATGTATTGAAGTTTAAATATTCTATGTTTTCTTGGATTTGACGGTTGTTGCATGCGTTCTTTCCTGTATTTAAGGGTAAAAGATTTTAGCTGTAGGAAATCACTTAAGGTAAGTTCCATCCGAAATAGCGCAAGGAAGGACGTCGCTGCAGCCGTATCAATAACACACCTACGGGCGATTTTCTCTCTCCACTTTTAAGAAATCGCTCATGATTATTATTATTCTAAAAGTGGTGGCGCTAAGACACTTTACCCCCCCCCCCTTCCTTAAGTTACCGAGCCCTGCCCGATGTAAAGCACAGTTCCCAAATAACCTACGCCCTCGCAACTAGCTGCCGGCAAACCTTTTTTTATTACAACCATTCCGGGCGGGTTGGGCTTATAATCACCCAATATTGTCGTAATCCCGGTCTATAGTGTAATATTCTAGACCGAGGAGTCGTTACGGTTGGCTGCTAATGTAAATCTTGTATGTTATTGGGATTTGTCGTTTTTTCTCTTGGTTGCTCACGTGAAACTTGTTTATGGTTTGGCAGAGCTGCCTTCCATGTGTTACTAAGGCGGTAGCCGTCTTCTCGATTGAAATTGTTCGGATTTTTTATCATTTCTAGGGATTTCCGAATAACATGGAATAAGTAGTAAGTCGAGTGTGGTTCTGGTGTTCTTTTATTCGACATTGGATGCTTCTTCCTATGTGTCCGATGTAAGATTTACCACAAATACATTGGAGCTGGCGAACGCCTTCTGTTTGTAGCCTGGACAAAGATGATCAAATGATCGACCTTTCTTATTGTAACATAGCGGATCCCAAAGTTCTTTTCGTCTAAGACCTTTCTCATTCTGTTGGTTACTCCGGCGATGAAGGGAAGGCAGGCGACATTCATAGGTTTAGGTTTAGGTTCCTTCGGTTTAATGGTGTTTTGGCACGCTTTCCTGATGTCTCGTCGACTATAGCCATTCCTGCGTACAGCTTCTACCACATATCTTGTACTTGTGGTTACTGTAGAGAGCGGTCAGTGTGAGTTTTCTATCGATACACTATCTGTTATCACCATAATACTGCCCCTTTCAAATGTTATGTAATTTTCTGTGAAGCTGAATGCAGTTACGCAAATGTGTAAAGTACGATAATCATTTCAGAACGACAAAGCAAGGTAAATCATTCTGGAGGTTGAGCATATTCCTGCAACTGAAAGGAGCCTTTTCATGGTGTGAGCTTCTCGCTTCATGCTAGCAGACGTATCAAGTGGTGCCTAACAGATTATCCGATTTTTGGTTTTTTTTTTGTTTAATTTTTTATTGGCAAACAGAATAAAATACAATCTATAAGCCAATTAGATGGCTAGTACATTGGTAAGGGAATAATGTACGATAATGACTTGTAGAAGCTAGCATCCAGTGATGTTGCTTCAGTTTTCTTTGATGTCTAATGGCCAGCATTTTCTAAGTCTTCTATTTTCTGGAAGATGAAGCAGGGGCTGCAGCAGTGGATTTGGGTGGATTTCGAGTTTGGTGTGGTGTTTGGTGGCTGTTTTACTGATTACTTCACTGACATATGGGATTTTGAGGTCTGTGTGTAAGGTGTGGTTCGAAACGTACCATGGCGCATCCGTTATGGTTCGGAGTATTTTAGATTGAGCTCTCTGGATTTTTGTTGTATTAGACTTGCTAGCGCATCCCCATAGTTCGATGCCGAAGGTCCATATCGACTTTAGCACTATTTTATAGATCAAGATTTTGTTTTCCATTGATAGTCGGGATTTCCTTCCGATAAGCCAGGAGAGTTCTTTAGCTTTTAAATCTAGCTGAGTTCTTTTCTTTTTAATGTGTTGTTTCCAATTTAATTTGCTGTCGTAAGTTAGGCCTAAGTATTTTACATTGTCGCTTTGTGGTAATGTTACTTGATTGAGGTTTACAGGTGGGCATGTACCTTTTCTGAGAGTGAATGTTACATGTGTCGATTTGGATTCATTAGCCTTGATCTTTCATTTTTCCATCCATATGTTTATTAAATTTAAGTGGAGTTGTACATTTGAGGGGGCTACTGCTGGATCTTCGTGCGCTGAGAATATGGAGGTATCGTCCGCGAAGGTGCCTGTTGTTGTTTGTGCTGTTGTAGGTAAGTCTTGTGTGTATAGGACATGTAGTAGTGGTCCTAAGATATTACCTTGCGGTACTCCTGATAAAACTGGTTGTCGAATGGATATAGCTTCGTTTACTCTCACTTCGAATTGGCGTTCTTGTAGATATGACTTCATAAGTTTGAAGTAACAGGTTGGAAAGTTTCTTTTTAGTTTTGATAGTAATCCAGGGTGCCACACTTTGTCAAAAGCTTGACTGATATCTATAAATGTAGCTGTGCAGTATTTTTTGTCTTCAAATGACTTGATTATGATGTTGACTATACGGTGGCATTGTTGGGTTGTCGAGTGTGCATGTCGAAACCCGAACTGATGATTTGGGATTCAATCCTGTTGATTTAAGTCGGTGTCCAGTCTGTTGAGAAGAAGCCTTTCCAGTAGTTTTGAAATTGCGGGTATTAAGCTTATCGGGCGATAAGAAGTGACATCTGATGGATTTTTTCCAGGTGTTGGTATCATTATGATTTGGCTATTTTGAGTGATGTATGCCAGTAGTCAAGTCTAAGTATTGCGTTGAAGATATACATGAGTTTTACTAGACCTTTTTTTGGTAATTCTTTTAACATTTTTGCTGTAATGAGGTCTATACCGGAGGCCTTTTTGGGATTTAGGGTATTTATTACGTCACAAATTTCTTTTAGAGTAAATAGTTTTAATGATTGTGCCCGTATAGGTGTACCTAGGACCTGTTCGACTTCCTGTACCTGATCATTGTTATGGGGTTGAAACACCGCTGCTAGGTACTCTGCGAAGAGGTCGGCCTTTTGTTTATCATTTATTGTCCATGGACCTGGTGGTGTTGAGTATTTACGTATGGGGGGAGATGATGTTAATGGTTTCTTCTGTTTTTTATGGGCTTCTAAATGGAATTATCAAACCTTGAAAGGTCAGAAATATAAGTAGCTATAGAGTTGTTTTTCAATTCTTGCAACTTGGGTTTTAGCTTGTTACATAGATGGTTATAGTTAACTGGTGTTCTAGTTCGTTGCCAAGTTGACTCGAATTGTGTCAGAATTATTAAGGCACAAATAATAAGCCCACTTTCGGGAGCCGTAAGTCCGTTTTCACTTGTAACAAATAATAAACTCATTTGTTATTATACCTGCATCAGGATCGCCGTTTAAAGCACGCCTGAGCGTGCGAAAACAGGCGATTAAAGCTCGCCGAGCTTTAAAGGTTGTCAAGGAAACGACTGAATGCAACAACGGACGTGTACGCGACAAAAACGTAAACAATTCTCGTAACTATAGTAGCAATATTATTATGCCCTCTCGATTTACCACGACAAAAATTATTTCTAAGTTTTTAGTGCGTAATTTATTTCCAGTATTGTAGGTATAATAAAAAATAGCGTAAAGTATTCCTGGATAACTGGTCTTTAAAACACTTGCTCTATTTCGAGCACTCCGGCTACGCCGTCGTGCTCGAAAACTCGCGCGTGTTTTAAAGACCCTGTTATCCACTCATACTTTAATATACTGTTATACACAAGGTTGTAAAACATTGTTATGGAAACAATAACAAACTGAAAAGACTATAACGTAATTTTAGTTAGAATTTAAAAAGTGCAATAAAAGCCAATATCTAGTAGGACAATGTAGCATAAACCTCGAATGTCTGGAAATGGTGGATATATGGTAACCAGAGGTCTGGAAGGGGCAAATATGAAAAACGAGAGTTTAACTTATATAAATTCATTACAAAATATGGTTAATTAATTGTGCCTACAATTCGAATTTTTTTTTCGAAAATTGGTCAACATTAGCTGATTTCGCAACTTTGTCTTAATTTAATCGACTGTGCATCTTTTAGGATAAGCTTGATACCCATGGTTAAAGCCTGTTTACATTATATGTTTTTGTTTAAGATTTAGTTATGATTTATTGTAAGAGCAACTCATAAGCTCGTACTAATTTACACTATAAGATTTTTCATATGAGATGACTCTCCGGCAAGGTCATAAGCCGACTCATAAGAAAACATATGGAATACCTTAGTACCTATTTCATTTGATATTGCTTGTGAGAAATCGGCAAAATTTTAGATTTCGCGTCGTTTAAGAAGTTTCACTAAACAAAACAAAAACTCTAGTCGCTGTACACATTTTCTGTGACTTTGACATTTCCACATTTCTCGTAATTTCAATTATAGCACGAGCTTCGGTGTTAAGAGTTGCAGCTGCATTAAATGATCATCCATATTATTCTCGATTTATTTTTTGTTCTCCACATTTTACTTTTTCTAATGTCCCTTACTTCAGATACATACGTGACATATTTATCTACTCCCGGCCACTTAGATAGCCCCACTGTCAGAAATATAATAGGGTTGCGAGTAGTCTGCTACTGTACTTCTACTTGGTAACTTATTTGAGACTCTTGGGTAGTGTTTACTCTTAATCGAACGAGAAATCTGTGCCAGAGGAATATAATTATGCTTATTTAAGCCAAACCACGTATGGGATGATGCATTTGTCCTATTTATAGGCTTCTACTATTGTCTTAATTACCTGAAGAGTGGCAAACAGTGTTCGTTGTTTAAGTGACTAGGCTTTTACACATAATTAATATTTAAAAAGTTCAATGATGAGAAACCTAAAGCAACAAGACGATAATCGAATGTAATTTTAAATGGCATGGCCTGGAATTGTTCCATCTAGAGCTTCTATCAGTTGCTATTTTATTTCACAGTTTTCATCAGGAAGATATAGCTAAGTCAAGGTAAAAATAGGGTATTCTAATTTAAGAATATGTACTGTATAAGGTCACTAGTGATCTTAGTACTATAGTTTAAGGAAAGTTCGTTCCCCACATTTCGTTTCCCACATTTCGTACCCCACATTTCGTTCCCGGGATATTTCGTCTCCCCACATCTCGTACCCGAAAACTTCGTTTCCGACCGAGCTCAATTTGTCCCCTAGATTACAGGGTGTTGAAAAACGACTGCAGCGATGGGAATACAGTTAAAAAATTAAAGATATTTTAATTAATTTATTTATTATAATAAACTTATAAGAACAAAATAAATTGTATTTGTTTAAAATTAGGGTTTAATCTAAGTATCATCCTGATATTTTGTATAGGAAAAACTGAAAATTTTCTTAAAATTCTCTACAAACCAAGCAGGAAAAATAATCCATATAGCATTTTTATGTAAAACTAAAAATAAAATTTAATTCCCTCTTGTAAACTCAAGCCAGGGTCATACTGTATATAGTTCTTATAAGTTTATTGTAATAAATAAATCAATTAAAATATCTTTCATTTTTCTAACTGCATTCCGATCGCTGCGTTCGTTTTTCAACACCCTGTAACCTGGCAGACAAATTGAGCTCCAGTTTCCGGGTACGAGATGTAGGGAGACGAAATATTCCGTGAACGAAATGTGGGGTACGAAATGTGGGGAACGAAATGTGGGGAACGAACTTTCCGCAAACCGCCATCTGTATGCACCTAAAAATGTTTTACGTGTAAAAAACTTCTCTAGCTTTAGAATGTACTTTGTTGCATAGATGTTGGTGGTGTTCACGTTTTTTATTTGAAGCGACGTAATGCTATAAACGTAGCCTAAGTGGTCGCTAGCATATTCAACCGATACCTTTTATCTGCATTACCAATAAACTCCGTGGATCTTTTTCTGACAGCTCTAGCGTATTTGAATAGCTAATCTTTTGTTTCGGCCTTTTTGAGAGCATGTAATTCTCTTACCAAATGCACTGTCCATGTAATTTATGTGTCTGATTTCGTTATTGCTACCGTTTGTATTTCAGATATTGTACTATTAACTATTACTTGAGATTATAAGTTCTTATAAGACTTGTTGGCGCTCATTATATTTGGCAATAACATCATTTAAAGAACTGCATACCGATTTTGTTGAGTCTAGCTGGAGGGCCTTCAAGGATACTCTCGTAGCATTGCGATATTTGAAGATTTAAGGAAATTATAGCTAACAAATGATACAATTAGGAATAACGTTGGAAAGCCCCGAAGAAACGAAAAAGAAATATTTTTGTTTTACAGTAATACGTTTCCTTCTAAGAATAGCTAAGATGATATTTTTTTAAAATGACCTTCTTGCATATAGCCGTAGGTACTTTCCAAAAATAGAAAATGTTTAAACGAAATATACAATTTTCCAGAATTTTTTATGATTGCAGTAAGATTGTCGGAAACAACAAAACTTGAAAAAAAAATTCCGAGCAAAATTATGACCCTGATATAAATTTTGTGGACTATTTCTCAAATAGCGATTCATTGGTATCGGTATGCAATGAATTTGACATTTATATTGATGCACAATGACAGTTTAATTGGTTTTTTGAAATACTGTTTTAATTAAAACAATATATTTGGTGGTTGCCATGGATATAATAAACTGATAAAATCCCAAGGGAATATTTTGATTTTTACCACTATAAAAACACATGATTCGCTGAATTCTGAAAAATCACGGTATTTGATTGGATAATAAGAAATAAGGAAATAGTCCCTGTCATGCTGTGAGTGATAGTAAGACGTGATGCACAATGATTAAGAAACGGCTGGTGTTATCTGAACAAGGAGACGTCCGACAAAAGTGAACTTGCTGATATTGCTCAAGATATGGACCATGGACTAGAAAAAGATAAGGAATTTTCGGATTGTGCAAGTTATGAAGACGTGCGACTGTAGATCACTCGGCAATTGTCACCGAATACGCCTACGCGAACACAACTTTTCATCAAAAATTTTTCATTGCTCTATGACTACTGGGTGATACAATAAAAAATTCATTTTCACTTTTATTTGACTTGCCCTCGTATAAAGTTTCAAAATAAAATAAAATCACCTGTATGGTTTACTAAATGTAATCTTTCGTACACATGGTGGCTAAGGATGAATGAACATAATTCCACCCAAAAATATATTAACCAAATTTATAAAAAAATGATTTTTCGTGTATAAAATAGATATTTATGTTACAAGTACAAAGTTAAGGACTTTTTTGGACGAGCAGCAGTTTAAGGCTAGGCGAGCGCAGCGAGCGAGACGCATAAATAAGGCGAGTCTAAAAGTCCGCTTTTGTGCGAGTTACATACAAAATTTTGTATTCCACTACTTTGGAAGCATTTTTTCTAACTATAAACTGACAGTTTAATCGAGGAAGCAGGGAAAAGTCGAGTAGGTCATCATCATACCGCAAAATGGGACTGTCTATTTTGATTTCGACCAATGAAAGTCATTGTTAGTTTTTGATGCTATAGTTATTACTGCCAAAAAATAAAAGCTGCTATTATAAAAAAGTGGGAAATTTATAGCTTTTTAATGCAGTAGAACAAAAAATAACTTACTGTGATTCGAAAATGAACTTTTAGTATAATGCTTATACAGTGAGAGTTTTTCAAACCGTACATAGGAAAACTAACAATTGGGTTGCTAAGTGACAACAGTGAATACCTAGAGACCCTTAAGGGTCTCTATTGTTATCTAAATTCTATTTGAAGAAACTTATTTTGCGTTGTGTGTGGGTTTGATATATTCCGCGTGAAACAACTTTTACTATATATAAACGTATGTTAGGCCTGTCTAGGTGCCTGCCTGCGTGCCTGCGCGTATCACTTTTTCATTGTCAACAATCAAGCGCAGTTCGTCCTCGATCGATCCTATCGTCGTCGTGCTCATCATAATGCAACCATAAGTCTGTACCTTATGCAGCATTTCATTGGCCAAACAGTTAAAGCGTTTAAATAACAATCAGATTCTCCCGGAAGCGTAGACTCGAATCTTACTGATTGCGATATTTTTTCTTTGGGAATTAATGTACTTAATTCACATTATGAAACGCTTCGTTCGACCGTGTCACTCTTATAAGAAACCTTAAGAAGTTATTTTTTTTTACATTTTATACATAATTTTGAGCACTGGTCAACCTCTATCCGACCCAGCAATAGCTATTTTTTTTTGGCGCGCTTTCTTGTTTAAGGACGTTGACAGTATTTCCTTGTATAATTTTTTCATTTGCAATTTAGTTTAAAAAATGAAATGATCTAAAAAGATAGTTCCTAATATTGGAAGGTAAAATTTTATTAGCGTTGAGGCTCATAGTAAAACCTATATTATTTAATATTTTTTAAGTATTAATATCTTTGGTATTTATCATTTTTTAATCAATTTCCCCCCTAAGACGTTTCTTATTTCAGGTCGCTATGGTGCATCCTGTTGAAAATAGTTGAAGTTTTGTCCAAAAAGGCGATTTGGAAACTTAACATTTTGATTATTTTTTTACTGAATTTTTTAGCCTTGGTTTTGTGTAAAAAATTCTAAACTCTTAACTACACCAGGAAAATCTTGTATCTGAACTAAAGAGGCCATTGAGCCTGCTTGCCTCAACCTACCGTTAAATCACACAATTTAATAATACACAGCAACGTGTTCTTATATGTTATTATTTAAAAGAAATATTGAATGACTTATTACTGTCGTTCTTCATTCTATAACCGTATGTTAGACGCGTTATTATGTGTGTTATATTAAAATTCAATTTCCGATACTTTTGAAATGTGTCAACGTGGTGGATGAAACTCACCCATAACCACGAGGCGGCAACGGGATGCAAACAGTGCAGGTTCGAGCATTCCTTGACCCAGTGGCGGAGGCAGGCAGTTAAATGTAAAAAAACAAACTTACTGACCTGTAAATCTCATCGATAACAATAATTGTACTCACCGGGGGTGGCCTCCCCCTGGCCCCTCCGTAGTGCTGGCAGAGACGCTACAATGCTTGGCCTTGCATCAAGCGGCATCAACCCTTTGGCCTCTCATCGCTGCCTTCATTGGCTGGGTTAGCTGTCGGTACCTTTCGCTAGTACTGCCCAATAGTAATCCACTAGATTAACTATTATTACAGCCCGTACAGAGTCGGTAATAATTACCGTAGTATACTGGTCTTTCACAGTACAGCAATTACCGTAAATCTTGCTATTGCTCTAACGGGGCTTATAATTCGGAACTCCATGCTTCCGGTGCGGAACCACATGCTTCCGCGAATCACTGTGCGAAACGTCGTGCTTTCGCAGGATTCAACTCTAGCAAAGCAAGAACCTCTGACGTATGTCGGTCGCTGTAATTGCCAAAAAGTCTACCAAACACCATTCAACTAACTACGATAGTACGTAAATTTACTCTAGCTAAATTAATTCACTACCTAGAAAATACGCATGGCCGCGCTCGCAATTTCGCCTCACATTGTTACATCTTATCACCTGATAATTAATTATTGGTTCGCATATAATCGCTTACGCCAAGAAATAACTACGCAAATAGCCCACTTTAACTAATACGTCGCACCTCTAGCACAACCCCAAACGTTCTGTCCTGTTTTTAATTCCATTGCTAACCGAGCCCCCTTCGACATGGTGCATTAGTTGCACATGGTCTCCGGGTCCCTGAAACAACGGACCGCGAGCCCAATACATTCGTCAAGATTATATTACATTCCAGAGCTCAAAACATGCCAGAAATGGCAAACGTACTAATTAAAACTTAAAAATAATGAGCTCCAAAACCGTCAAACATTTCATCCCTAACACGTATATATTACAAAAGAACTTATTTCGGCTCGATCTGTGGAGGTATTACCTTCGCAACCGACTATTTTTATTAATTTGCAATATTTGCAGCAACCGATCAAAAAGTCGCTATCAATCTCAAATTATATGAAAGATCTCATGAAACTGCATAACTTTTGTGAAGACAGCAACCGCTTTGGCGTTAAAAAGTTCGAAAATACAGTTTAGTGAAGGTGTCTCGCCGGATGGATGCAAACATTCTATCTCGAGAACGACATAACCTATCAGGATGATTCTGCCAGTTGTTGTCGAGTATTAATGGAAATAACTGAAAAGCTTTTGGGCGAGATTTGTATTTTATTAGCTTAAAAGCTTAACGGTTACTGCAGTTGTACCAATTAACCTCATACCTATATGCAAAAACTGAAAGTAGCTCAAAAATATAAAATAGAATTTAAAAAGTATAAATAGTTTTATAAAGAATAAGATGATCATTTGAATTTAAGTTGACATTTACAAGCAAACAAGTGGACTTCGTATGACATAAATTCCAGCTACTTTTTATTAAGATTATAAGTAAGTTGTTAATTAGCTTACTTATTACACAATTGGTATAATAGTTATTTTAAAAAGTTGTACGACTAACGACTCACCGTAGGGCTAATAATTTTGTGATTTCATCCAATTTACAAAGTTAATTTCTGAAATGCGAAACAAGAAATTATCCGATTTTGCTTTCATTTACACACTAAAGCCGAGTAAGTTCCAAAGTAATCTAGAAAATCATCTCAAAGTGTTTCGCGTTAAATTAATCTTCGGTGCTTTATTTTCTCTTAGCAAATTAATTTCCACAAGTTCGACTTTATCAGAATATCTGAGTCTAAATTATACACGGATCCCGTATCAAAGTTCACCTAAGATCGCCTTTTGGCAAACTTAAATCGCTTCTTATTACCCGAGAGCTCAGTACTTCTATACAACTGCATAATTAGAGGCAGGCGTTTATCGGAGGCTTTGAAGACAGTTTGATCGGAAGTGAAAACTTCACTTAGAATTCTAGTTAATGTTTCTCGAGAAATTAGTTTCTTCACCGCGCCTTGTTGTTTGATAAAAAGTTTCGCTATCGATCCGAACGTGTTTTCGAAGGCTTCTAGACGAAAACTTTCGCAACAGCAAAGCGCAAAAGGTTTGGTTTCCTCAAATATTAATGCGATCCCCAGAGGAAAACAATGTAAGTGGACAAAGAAAATTACAAAATATTTGCTGGGAAGACGCATCGTTCTAAAGTTTTACTTAATTTAGGAGTGCCACATATGCTTTCCCAAGTTGCAAGCCGAGATAAGCTGAAAGTTAAAAGTAGAGCGCATCGCACAGCGAAGAGGAACAGGAGAAGACCTGCCTCGTGTGTATTTAATTAAGCGAGTGTCTGGAGTAGCAACAATATCTCCTAAATAACTCGAGAAATTAATAATCGAGAAAAGGTTAATGTGGATGGATTTCAGCCTTGGTACGTCGGTATTATAAACTTTTCGTTTGAATGCTCCCAAACTGCTCCTACAGCTGCATAACACTCAGCATGTTTTAATATTAGATCGTAAAGTAAGTGTGTTCGGAATGTTAACTCGGTTTCCTAAACAAAATTTATTTTTGCTCTCGGAATGTCCTTAATTCTGCCTATTTTTAAAACGCTACTTAGCGGGCCAGGAACGAAAGAAGCGGTTCTGGCTATCTCGAGCCGTTTCGTTGCAATGGCGGGTCGAATTGGAAAGGCTTTTGGTGGAGGCGAGCTACAACTCCACAACTGCAGTTTAAAAACTTATTAAGTTGGCGACATGAAACGTGCAGTTCGTACTGTAAACTTAATGCTCGCATAAATCAATCCAATAATGTATCGGTCCGACTAGATATCGAACATTTAACTGACATACAATCATTTGCTAGTCGGAACTGCCAGAGGAATTTTGTCAACTACTGTGACATTCGACATTTTTACAGTCTTAGTTAACATCTTTATTTTACGACCAGATCGTTTTCTTATTCACGGCAAACAGGAAACGAAGATAAAATTTTTGTGTCATTTTCCGTTTTATAGCCTGGTTGCAATAAATATTCATTTCCTTTGAGTAGAGTTGGGCATTTATTCAAAGTAACGCATTTACTTAGTATTGAAACAAAACTAGTAATGAATTTATACATTTATACATATATACTACCTATAAGACATTGTAATAAAATGTTTGACTTCCTTAGTCAGTTTCTTCCCATTTCACCTTTTCGTTATGTTACACAATACAAACATAATAAACATCTGGTTGGAAATACTGCCAAACAATTTTGGGATCTAGCGACGTCATTCGTTAAAAGTGTTTATTGTTAACATATACACGTTAAAAAATATGCGACGTGATGAATGAATTTTTACATGAGGTCAGTTTCTGTAATACAAAATAGGTTAACTTTATCTTTGCTAATTTATTATTGTTATACGTAATTTTTCAGTGTATTTTGAAATTGAAAATACATATATCTTTCAGCTCGTTATATTTTACCTTCTGTTTTTGAATGTTTATGCGTATAATAAGTTATGCAACATAAAATTAATAACAAAACATAGCCATCATCACAGAAAAAGCGAGCATAAATTAAATAAAAAACAGCATAATATCGTAAACGTTGAGAAAAGCTGTAGCCTTAACTACATTTGCACGATCGTCCAGGAAATTCGTAGCTAATTCGTTTTATAGCTTTCCGAAAAGAATTATTTTCTAAAAAAAATGAAACTTCTACATTATTTACCAAGGTCCTGTCAAGTAGAACAATTGATTTATACAGTGAATTCAGAAAACAAATTTAATATTTTTTTTCTCATGTTCAGATTTCTCTTTCTAAGTTGTAAATACCGAGTGAGAACAAGCTTGTAACATCAACTGTAGTATCAAGCTAGAAGGCTATGAAAACGAACACGCCAGCCTAATTATAAATCGGCCCTTGCTCAGCTAACCCGGCAAGGGGAAATCGACAATTACACAATCTTGTCCTACAAGTGTTATATTGGTGAGTTAGAAACAGGAGACCCAATTGCATATACTCTACCGACACTGAAAAATGCGAGGTATTAAGCAATCATCTAGAGCAGTGATTCCCAAAGTGGGCGATATCGCCCCTTGGGGGGCGCTGGAACGATCCATGGGGGCGATAGTAGGCTCGGGTGCATTTGGGGGGCGGTGAATAAGAATAAGGGGGCGGTGAAAGCTTAAAGAAGGAAGAGAAGGTAAGAAGATTTAGAAAAACCATTCGTACATATTTCATCTGTTGTGTAACATAGTGTAACATTATTTTCCAAATAAACACACAAAATGCAAGTTACAGATTTATTTATTCCATGAAGACTATTTACCATTATTAAATGTTCTTATTCTTCATCATACCATTTATATATATATATATATATTCGGTTTAGAACGTCTTCCGACGTTGTCCGATGCCTATTTTCCATTCTTGCCGATCGTTACACTGCCCATCTGTCAGGTTTTTCGCGCTCATTGACTTCCGTATTCCTTCCATCCAGGTTTTTTTCGGCCTTCCTCTTTTCCGTCTTCCTTGAGGTGTCCATTCTAATATTTGCTTGGGTAGCCTGTGAATTCCCATTCGCTGTACGTGACCATACCATATCAGCTGCTTCCGTTGGATGTCGTCTGTAATCGTACCTTCTATTCCCATGCGTTGTTTAACTTCTTCATTTCTTATTCTGGCTCTACGTGAAATTCTCATTGTTCGCCTTATCGCATCCATTTCAGTAGCTTCTACTTTTCGTTTGTTTCTCTCTGTCAATCTCGATGTTTCACAGCCGTAGAGTAATATGCTTTTTACCATTACTTCATAGATGTTGAATTTTCTTTTTTTTTGTTATGTCCTTACTCTACAATATTCCATTTAGGCATCTAATAGCTCTTCTTACGTTTACCACTCTAGAATTAATTTCTTGGTCGTCCGATCCTTCCCAGTTAAATATTGATCCCAGATATTTATATTCTTTGTATGTCTTTACTTCTTTATTATTGTCCAGTATTAGGTTTGTTTCTTCTGCTCCAATACATAAATATTTGGTTTTTTCGGTGTTTAATGTGAGTCCTCATTTCGCGTATTCCTCCACTAATTTTCTGATCATATATTCCATATCATCTTTGTCGTTAGCTATTACTGCCTGATCATCCGCGAATTGAAGGGTATATATACAGTTGTCATGTAGTTCAATACCCATACCATGGCATTTCCTTTTCCATATGTGTAGTGCTTTAGCAACATATATTTTAAATAGTGTTGGGGAGACACAGCACCCTTGTCGTAGTCCTTTTGTTACTGGTAATTCTGGTGATAGACCGTTCTTTATCTTTAATTTTGATCTTGTTCCCTCGTATAGATTTTGTAAGGCTTTTATGAGGGTGAGGTTTATATTGGACTCTTGCAAAACTTCCCACAACTTACTTATTGGCACAGTATCGTACGCCTTCTGAAGATCAACGAATGTTATGTGCACTTCTTGATTTTTAGTAGTCTTTTTTTTCAATCATTTGTTTTAGGCAGAATATGTTGTCTGTGCATGATCTTCCAGCTCTAAATCCGCTTTGTCCCTCTTCTTCGTAGTTGTTATATTTGGTTTCTATTAAGTTTCGTATAATTCTTCCGTATAGTCGACTCATTGTACTTGTGACCGAAATCCCGCGGTATTTGTTGGGGTCTTTCTTGTGTATTGAAGAAACGTATGCAAGTTTCCACTCATCTGGACATGGGTGGCCATTTAAACATTGGTTAACAATTGCCGTGATCATCCGATATAGCTTTTCGGTGCCATATTTTACAAGTTCCGCTGGTATGCCTTCGGGGCCAGAAGATTATTTTTTAGCTTTGCAATTTCATTTTTAACGGTATTAATCGTAACCGTTATTTGTTCACCCTGTATGTTTATTTGGTCTTGTGGGGTTGTCTTTCTCTGTTTTCTGAGAGTAAATTGCTATAATGATTTATCCATTCCTGATGTTGCATTATTTGTACTGACACTTTTTCACGTGTATCTATTGTGTTGGCTTTAATAAATCTCCATGCCTCTGAATTTCGTTTCCCCCCTAAGTATGTGTTTATTTTATTACATTTTTTATCCCACCATGCATCCTTTTCCTTTTTTATTGTTCGTCTAACCTCATTTTTCTTATTGATGTATTTCAATCTGTCTTCTTCCGCTTTTGAGCTCAACCATTTTAGGTATAATATCTTTTTTTCTTGAACTAATGTGTCAATTTCATCTGTCCACCATACATTTTTACTTTTCCTTTTCCCAATCGTTCCTAGTGCTTCTGTAGCTGCTTTATGAACACTTTCAATTATATTGTTGTACATATTTTGAAATGGTTGTTCTGTGTCATCTATCAATTTTTCATCTAACCTCTTTTGATATAGATGTCTTACGCTATCGTGCATTAGGTTGTCTAGTTTGTATTTTACATCTTTAATTGTTTCTATATTTTCTTCTTCTATCTGCTGTGGATTTTTGTTGTATGTGAATGGAAAGAATAATGTAGCTTTCACTAAATGATGATCTGAGTCATACATTGTTCCTCTGTGTACTCTTACATCATTTATCTTAATTTTTGCACTTTTTCTGATAATTACATAATCAATAAATTATAGATTTTAAATTTCGAGTTGGTTGGATCCAAGTATATTTATGAATCTCCTTATGTTTGAAGAAGCCGTTTGTTATTTTTAGGTTATTGAAATCGCATACATCAATTAGTCTCTTGCCATTATCATTGTCTTGATCTTCTCCAAATGGACCTATGATTTAGCAATATAATTTCTCATACCATTTATTACTTTATTTATTCAGTCTGTTTATTCTCCGTTTCTTTAAATTTACTTTATAACACCCTTTAATACACCATCCAGAAAGTAAATACCATTATAATAAAGGGCTTTTATTAATAAAATTTGCTTTTACTCAAAATACAGGTTACAAATTCAGAAAAGATTTGTTTATTTTAAAAATATCATTTTCTCTAGCAATAATAATTTATACAAAAGTTCTATACGGTATTTTATTATAACATTTCATAATTGGCTTTTTCAGATAATCATTTGAGTTTGGCTTACACTTTAGTTATTCCGATTGTCAGTTAATACCTACAAATTAAAATCTAAGCTCTGATGTTACCAAACAACTATCTCAACTAAATCAACTTATATGCTCGAACCTTTTTAATAAACTATTCGCAATTTAACAGTAACTGTATCTAATGTATCATTCATTAAACAATTCTCAAATATTTATGTTGTACTTTTAATGTATAAATCCGTCCTTGTACTTTTTAATTGCTAATTAATTTATTCTTTCAAAATAATTTCCTACCTAGAAATACTCTTATAGAAGCTACCACTACAATATCTTTCTGTTTGTTCGCTTAAAGAATGTAGATTTCCAGGGGGCGCTGAATAATTTTTTTTCTGAAAATAAGTTTGGGAACCACTGATCTAGAGGAATTGCTAACAGTAAAAATCAACGACAACAATATTGATTGTACCAACTCAATCGAACAATGTGTTGAACAGCATCTCCCTCTGACCGCAACTAATATTGCCACGACAACGCCAGACGAAATCACATGGTTTATTCGCATGCCCAACAGAAAAGCCCCAGGTCCAGACATGATTACGAACGCGATTCTCAAAAATCTCACACCAAAGTACTTATCTTATTTTGCTTCCCTCTCCAATGCTTGTCTCTCTATAGGGTACTTCCTCAGGGCATGGAAACATGTCAATATTATGTCCTTCGACAAACCTGAAAAACCAAAAAAAATTCCAACATCTTATCGCCCCCTAAGTCTTCTTTGTAGTTTGTCAAAACTTCCCGGGAAAATAATTTATGCACGCCTCAACAGTTATTTATCTCAGCATTTGATGCGTCCATTATTCCAATTTGGCTTCAGAGCAAATACTCAGCAACACTCCAGCTTCTTAGAATCAGCGAAATTATAACCAAAAGTTTTGAAGACAATATACCACAGGAATTTTTTTGGACTTTGCCCAGGCCTTTGACAAGGTCTGGCACAAAGGATCAACTATATCATTAATATAATTTTCTCCTTCTTGTCTGAAAGATTATTTGCAAGCAAGGTTAATGCAACCCTGTCACAAACTAAGAAAATAGAAGCAGGGGTTTTCCAAGGATCTGTACTCGGGCATATGCTATTTAATATATTCATGCACGACAACCCTGAACCTCCAAACTGTTCGCTGGCTATGTTAGTGGCGATACGGCATTCATATCTCAAAGGCATGATCTAAATACGGCTATTTCATTTCTTCAAAGTACCACAGACGAGATACACACATGGCTCAATCGTTGGAACAACGCTTTAAACCCAACGAAAAGCATGACAAAAATTTTTACACTCAAAAGGTATAATAATCAACGCCCCATCTTAATTGGTGGAAGCCCAATACCAATGAAACGCTAAAGACAGTGCCGTGAAATATCTAGGTTTATATTTGAATCAAAGACTGACATAGGAAGTTCATATAAACAACAAAATAAATACCTGCCACAACAAAATGCGACTCCTCTACCCAATTCTAAATAGAAATTCACTATTAAAAATAGAATGTGCTAAACTAATCTACACGTCAGTCTTGCACTCTGCCCTCATGTATGGTTGCACAGTTTGGGGCACCACGTTGAAAACTCACTTATATAAACTACAAGCTTTGCAAAAGTCCTTCGACTGGCAACAAATGCACCGTGGTTTATTCGTAACGATGATATTCCTCGTGAGCTGAACATGACGTCAATCGAAGATTTTATAAAAACCACCACCAAGAAGTTCTTCGGCTTGGACAGCGATCCGTTGACCTTCGATTAAAACCACAGGATGTGCTTTTAAGTAACAACGACTAATAGTGAACCACTTAGCCCAAATTTACACCAATTATTTATTAACACTACAACAATAATCAATTAGGTATGCTCTATTAACTTATTTTTATGTTTATATATTAACGAATACTTAATTTAAAACCTACTGTATATGGCCGCAGTGTACCGATCCGGTATTATCTAATAAAAAAATACAAGACTGTAAAAATCAAACGGGGCAGTTGGCAATGCGAATAACATTAATTTGAGGAAAGAGAAAAAAATTCAGTTGGTAAGCTTCGAGCATATGCACCCGTTATAAGGCGGAAAGGGAAGGGGCATCCTCAACTTTTTCAATCCCAAGTGGGTTTTGACTACCTTCAGTGTTTCTTCTTCTACCACGTTTAGCTTTTCATATTCTATTACATTAAGCTTTTCTTCTAGGCTTGGTGGTGCATCTTCTTTTTGTGCCTTTTTCCAGCTTCCCCTTTTCACCACACATCTTAGGCGAATACCTCACCTTGCTTTTATCGATTATTTGCATCAGCTGCTGTATTAAAATGAATAAATAGTTGTTCTACAATTATATGATCTTCGACATGAAATCACTTATTTAAGCACATGAAGATCATAAGAACACTAAAGTGCTGCTATTGTCGTTAGATGACGCTGAAAAGCGGTACAGCGTTTTATGTGCTACAGAACAGACGCACCTTCACTGATTGTTGTATACGTGATTGATCGCTGATAAGAGTGAGTGCATTCTAGAAGAACTTCAAACCTTTACTTTTTTTAAATTGGTTGCTTTATTTATTACATCCTTTTTGCATCTTTAGTTATCCATATAATTAACGCCGAAAATGCTTCATTTCTTCGTCATCTGTATCTGATTAGTGTGAATCGGGAATCTGGCTTTCTTGCCTGTATGGCTTATTTTCATGTTTATAGAACGACAGTTTTTATGCACATTCTTGCTTACTATTAATTAGGTTTGAACGATATAACCTAACATAATATAAGGTGCCAGCCCAACCCTATGCAGTGAAGGGTTTGTGAGCATGATTTAACGGAAGCAATGATAAACGCCAGTCTGGGGGACGCCGGGATTTTCTACTTAAGCATCTTTCGCGAGGAACAATTAATTAGCTTGCGGGTTGTGCCCGAAGGCGCATGTGAGTGAATGGTATGTGAAACCGCTCACGACGAGTTAAATAAATTTAAGAGCCTGAAAGCCATACAATCAATAGTTGTTGCCTATAAGTGTTTGTGGATGCCACAAATCAGTGTTAGTGTATCCAGCAAATGTCATTTTAATTGTAGTCTGCATATTCAATCGTTCAGCCGCGAGAACGCCGCGAAATTATAGTCCAGTCAAATGGTAGAAAATAGGAGAGAGTTTTGGTGGAGTTTTGATATTTGGTTCCTATATATCTTTTGGGTCGCTGTACATGAATATCAGGTTTACCAACACGAATTTTAACCGGAAACATGTTTTTTAAGCAAAAATAAACTGGGATAATTCCCATTTTTTTCTTTTAACACCTATTTTCGCTGCGCTCTCCCGGCTGGACAATTGATCGAAAAAAAAACATGAGATACATAAAATGTAGGAAATTTTATCCTCTTTCATTTCATATAGGTTCAACATTTACGGAAAATGGACAGTTTTCCAGTAATTTTAGAAAAACTACGAAAAATCTTTTTTTACACCGTTTTTGCTTAAAAAACGTGTTTCCGGTCAAAATTCGTTTTGGAAAACCTGATATTTGTATACAGCGACCCGAGAAACATATAGCAATCAAATATCAAAACTTAACCAAAACTTTTCCCTATTCGTCCTTTTTGAGCACTATTTGACTGGACTATTATATGTGTTTTAAAGTGAATATATTTGTTTAAACGAATTGGCTTTTCTTTCTATTTTTGGCAAATAGTGATCGTTCGTAACCACGACTGGGCTAATTAAAGGGGTTTTATGTACACTGAGTTAGCAAGTTAAACAAACAAGGCAAAATAGCTATTTAAATAACAAACGTATCGTTTGTGAGCAATAAAGTTTCTTCCGTAAACTAGTAGATTTAGAGTTTTATTACTTTAAAAAAATACATCAAAAGCGCAGACCAACATCCAGCGATGTATTACAAATTCCCCTTATATAAGAAAAAATCTGGTGTGATACACCCACACAACTTCCTTTTACAGTGATCTTGTAATTAGCCAAAAATATGATTTTAAATTTTAAAGCATTTGTCAAAAATTTTCAAAAATTACAAATTCCACAAAAACGGTACAAAATAGAGCGTTAGTTGAAGAGGAAAATTTTAGCTAGAATTTTAAGCTAAATTCAAAAATGTAATAATATACCCGGTGTTCTATTTAAAATAGGAGTTAATAAAAAAAAGAAGAAAACAAAAGAAACCCATTTTAGAAGTATTCAACTGGAAAATCACCTATCTCACATCAATACACATTAAAAATTTAATAAAAATGTGTAGTTTGAAAAAAATCGTTGGAGCCGTTTTTGAAAAAATCGAAAAAACTGAAAAATCAAAGAGTAAACATCTACTTCCGGTTATGGGATTTTCTTCAAAAGCTTTCTGTCGGATCTACATAGTACGCGAAAATTATATACGAAGTTTCAACGCCATACCTCTTTTCGTTTTTGAGATATTCTGTTCACAGGCAGACATACAGACAGACCAATGAAAAAAATATGTTTGTTGGGTTCAGGGGACTCTAAACGTGAAGATCTGTTGAAAACTCAATTTCGAATTTGGAGCGAATTCAATACTTCCTTTATTGTAAAAGGAAGTAAAAATAAGCTTTGGTATAATTTTCATTACTAAAACTTGTTACTGATGATTAAGAAAATGTTCACTTTCATTTTCGTTTTCATTAGTTAAATTTGAAGATAAATAATATTGTTACATACAGCGTCCGAGAGAAAACAATTATGAATTAATAATAATTAGGGCTCGATTTCTTAAATAAATATATTTTTTAACAAATGAATATATTCCAAGTGTTGCTTTTTAAGGTAAGGTTCACTAGGCGGTACTCTGGACATCGTTTAACATTGCCATATTTTTATGTAGCAAACAGCGTATTCATTTGTAACGAGGGTGCTATTTGAATTAAAATAATGGTATCAATAAGTTTGAATTAATATCTTTTCATTTTATAGGATCTGGTCATAGCGTATGTCGATTAAGATTATAAGGTTCAAACCATTAAGTCTTACTAGCAGTTAAATGCTGGTATATTATGTGACGTTGTAAGGTAGTTCTTCACCTAGCTCAGAATAGGATAGATCATTATCCACCTGTAGCTCTATACTATAACATCGATGCAAAATAATCTTACCGTCAAGTATCTTCTCTACAGTCTTAATCTTAACGAACACAGAAATATATCGTTATGTCGAATAAAAGAACAAACTAGCAATAAGTTTGACTACAAATATTATTATACATTTTGTAAAATTGTAAAAATGTAGGTACATATTATACTAATTATTTATATAACCAGTGTGTGTGGACAGTCATATGGATTACATAGCCAGTGACCAGTGACCGATTTGAAAACCGAACATAGCAAAATGCATAGAACATCATACATTTGAAGATTGCTGCTTCATATTTTAACTTCTAAGACAGGTAGCGATTGTAATAAATCGGGAAGTCATTTAGCACGTTATGCTACAAATTTTTAAACAATTTGTCCTGATTTACTATAATGTTTCTGGTAACCTTGATATACCGGGTGCTGACTGCGCGACGCACCATAGGAATTTGCATAGTAAATTTAATTATTTGCTCACCTAATTATTTTAGAGCTAAATTGTAAATATATTTTTCGTAGAGAAAAAAATACTGCATCCATTCATACGTTGCTAACAATTTTTCAATTTCCGGAACCTAAGGAATGCAAAAAAATTATTTAAACAAGCCAATGCCAAAGCAAGTGCGTGCGGGGCGGTAATATGTGTTGTTGGTTTGTTGGCCATTGATGTTTGACGTTTATAATAATTGATTATTAATTATCTTCTGCTTAATGTCTCTAAAGTACATAGACCTTGTCCATAACAAAAATAGTTTTATGGTGGACGTTCGTTAAGTAAGCTCCTTGTTTATTGTAAAATATCCGTATCGGAAAATTCCAAACAGTACAACCATTAATAGACTGATATATTAAGTTTAAAACTACAGGCACGTTATTAAATAATTATAGATGTAATAATGAGGTTCAGAATTTACACCAAAACGAGAAAAACGACAATGTATTTGGTTAGAGATAATTCTTGAGCAAGACCTGGAGTGACATGTGGAACTTTCCAATACAGCTTGTCAATCGTAACTTTAGCAGTCTCTCCTACGGTAGCACTGAATACGGCGTCGGCATCGGTATTGCTGCGAATCAGGACAAGCTCTTGTCGGATGTTAAGTATGACTTTTCCATAATCTTTGGCAAAGCCTAGCAGCATTCTCAACGGTATTCAGGCACTGAAGTTGCCTTGTGCATCGGTAATGTGAGTATTGGCGGCGTACAACCAACCAGAATTTTAAAGCTTTTTAACATCATCAGAACTGTAGGACACATATCCCTTAAGAGTAGATGTAATACCAGGTTTGGTAACAGAATCGACAACGACACCATTGATTTCGTATCGGATTTCGCTAAATAAGTGAGCCAACCCATTGTTAAGAAATTTAGCCGTCGTAACTTTACCGGTTGCTTTCCGTAATTTTCCCTCTATGTATAGATAGCTCAAACCTGGTAGAGTTGACATATCTTCAGGAATTGGAATTCGAATTTCATCGTTATAGTCGAAACGGTTTGTATACGGTTGATGGGTGTGCAACTGATTGCTAACGATCGAGTTGTCGACGAGGACACGTTCCCCAATATTTAGAATACTCATGGCAGCACTTTAAAACCCAACGATCGCAAGAAGTTTCTGTTTGCCTTTGTTAACTGCTCGGCGGACGAAGCTGAACTGATTTTACAAGGCTGTGGACAACGTCTCTTATACGAACTGGGTTGGACATGGTAGGGTGAAGGGTTGAATCGAAAACCCATTATAACTTCTTTAAATGCAATGTTACCGTGACGGTTGTATTTACACTTTAGCTCTAAAATAATTAGGGGAGCAAATAATTGAACATAAAGAATTTACTATGAAAATTCCTATTGTGCGTCGCGCAAGTCAGCACCCGGTATACCATGCTTTAGCTTTGTTCGGTTTTGAAACCGGTCACCCGGTAAATAAAATATTGTTTATTTTTGCGCTAACTAGGAAATAGGTAAAACTAATAATTTGCACAGTTAATGAAAATGGGGCCTAACAGATACAGGGTAATCTCGTAAATGAGTTAACAAGTTTAATAAGTCCGTTCTGTTAAGTGCAGCCGCGTATCGCAAAGCTGAGAGAGGTTCTCCATGGCCAGGTGAATCAAATGCATAGATTTAAATTCGCCTTCGCAGGCGCTGTAATGCGAATTCCATCACCCACAATTTTTTTGAAATTGATTTAATTTGCATTGCCATGTGTTTTCTTTCATTGTTTAAGTATTATTACTAACATGAAGATATTTTTACTACTATTTTCATTTAATTCTTAATATTGTTTAGTGTCACAACGTCCACTTGCGAGGGCAGTTATGAGTAAAGCTCCTTATAGATTTTTGTGGTATAATTTTAAGCTACTTTTCTAGATTAAACATTTCACATTTTGTACCAAATTTACAGCACATTTATTTTAAATGTATTACCAATGCTATATGTTTAATTATTGTTAATGTTTAATATATTTATTTTTAACTAGAATAGAAAAATAGAATAAAAAATGGCAAAAGTGTGATAACTACGGTCTCAGCAACAATTTTTCAGATACTGATAAAAAAATATGTTTTACACTAGCTCGTAGTTAGTTACAACTCTAACACGACATTATCACGTCTTAAATATTAGCTAATACTTTTAATGGATATAATAATATATATCTGCAATTACACGCTATTTTCTCTACATTTTCAGAGAACGATATAGCTACAAAAATTATTTAGCATTGTCTCTGCGTGAGAACACAACAATTCTAGTACAGCAAAAAGCAGGTGCTACTTTTGTAATTTCAAGAAAAGAGGATATTTTTGCAGAAACTATAAATAAAGTAAGTATGGGTTTCGAGCATGTTATTGTAACGTGTGATAATTATGCACTAGATGTAAAGTAGCGTCACGAAGTTTATTTTTTATAGAAAATCTTGTTAAATTTTCACCGTCATCGGTACGCTATTGACATATTCAGTAACCTTTATAAAACATAAATATCGACAGAAACAATTTTAAGCAGTATGTATCTCGTTAAGCGATCATTTTCGGAAGAGCATTTATAAGAATTTCTTCCTTTTATTTGCACATCAGAACGCCAGTTTTTGTTTGTCGGTGATATTAAAATATAATATGTATGATTAATATCAGCTCCATTTTTGTTTCAACAAATACTTAAATAGTGACTGGTGTTTGCAGATTCTTAATGATGTAGGTACTTATTGTTTAAAAAGTGAGCTTTACTGTAACCTCTTTTGGCGAGTTGCTACACGGTTGAAGTGTCGACAAGACGATTAAGGATAAGTATTTTCATTTTCTAGTATTTTAAATAAAAATTCTGTGAAATAGTTCCTACAAAATTATCTGATCTCATATTATAAAATTAGAAGATAGACAGCTGTGGAGATCACCTGCATTACATTCTAATTGAGGTTTAGTATAAAGATAAAGCCGAAATGAACCATTCAACATGCGACAAGTTTTTTGCTCGTTAGTTGTAAACTACTACTACCTAGAAATTGATTTGATAACGATTACTGCCATTTATTCTAATTTCAAAGGCATAAAATGTTATTGCAGCGGTGTATCCACTGAATAAGTTTATGGGGCGGTGGCGTCGAAGGGCCAGCTTGAAACCTGGAGCACCTGTGCAGAAGGTCACAGCGTGGTTTGTAGCAGCAGGTGATGCTTACGACCACGAAAGAGCCAGACTGCAGCAGTTTGCGATGATCTACGCACAGATACACGGATAAGATTGGATTCGACTGGATGGTGCTTTTTATATCTATAGTGGAGGCAAGAGTACCTTATTTCAATTGAAAAGCCATTTATAAAACTTGTTAATTTTAACTACTTAATCACACTGTTACGGATGAAGTATTTAAGAGTGACTAACGAGATTCTACTGAGGGTCGAGTCCTTTTAGAGTCTGGTTGTAGTACGAGATAGGTTTTATGGCCAACTAAAGATCCTTAGTCAAATGGATAGCGTTAAACTTCTTTAATTTTATGGGTTCAATTACTTTAAAACGAGAGAAGGCTACTGTAACACTAAAATTACGTTAAGCGAGGTAGACCTTAAAAACTGGAAATCGCTGCTAGTCGAGATTAGTTTTAAGTAACAGTTGCACTGCTATAGTTTCAATTTTTCAAGTAATTACTTTAAGGCATTCAGGGTGACTTGTACTGATTATTCAACACTATAATGAACTAACCAATGAAAATTGTTCAATTTGTCAGAAACGGCCAATCAAAATTGACTGTCTTTGAAAACACCTAAAATGTCGCAGTGTTTTCACGCGAGCCCGATTAGTTTCAATGATTTCAATTTAGTGAGTAGCGTTTGACTGATATTTCACCAACACGTCAAAGCGAAGTTTGCAAATCAGCGTCGTTCTAAAAACTCATAATAATCGTGTTGGAAGCTCCAGTATAGAATTAATAGTGGAAAACGTTAAAAATGTGTGTTGTCGAACACGCTAAAAGTCATCTACCCATATTGTTGAATAATCTTTCCAAATACCACACAAGGCAAAATTTTTAGAGAAAATTTTCACCTTGTGTGGTATTACCCTTGAATATTAAAAAACAGCAGATGATTAGGGATGTGATTCTAGGAAACAAGTCTTGAAGAAGGTATGTCCTTTGTACGTTACTTGCAGAGCTACAGGAGTTTAAAAAAGTTAAAAGTTAACTAATGAATGTGAACTGGTCTAAGTAAAATAATTAGTTCACAAGGATACATTGATAGGTTATTTGTATTTTTTAATATAATAATGTTGGTCTTCAATGGCTGAGATTGTTAAGATGAAGAAAATGTCATTCCTGCAGTTTTAGATAATCATATGTTTTTTGGACTTTTTCCACTGTCTAGGGTGTAAATTACACAACGTTTCGGGAGTTTGTTCTACTCCCGTCTTCAGATGTTCCTGGTTAGTCCTGAGAAGGACTGATATTGTACGTTTTTTAACGTAAATTTGTGCCTCCCCCGGGGTTTGAACCCGGGACCGCTGATCGCTGTGATTACTACTCTGCCACTCTAACCACTAGGCCACCAGGGCGGTTATATATTTTAGTTGTAAACTTATATATATATCTTACCGCTGTATGCGCAGTAGACTATTTTTGTGATTCTTTGCGCAGTAGTGGCATCCAAATGGGCTTCTGATCAACGCGGGGGAATACAATAAACTTCCCACAGACCCAACACCAAAGGTCGAACGGAAAATATACCACACGTTGTATAAACACAAAGAGGAGTTCTCAAACTTCCAGAGAATGAAACTTACTCCGCATTACAGCAAACCGCCTCACCTATACGGTCTACCCAAGATACACAAAGAGGGAATACCCCTAAGACCAATAGTTAGTTCCATAAATTCACTATGCCATCCTCTATCAAAGTTCCAGTTAACAATAATATCACCACTAGCGGCCAAAACAACATCCACCGTGAAAAATATTGAACACTTTTTAGACAAAATCAAACAAACTCACATAGTTGCGAATGACATGATGGTGAGCTTTGACATAGTAAGCCTCTTCACAAATGTGCCGACAGATGACGCACTAGCAATCATCAGAAACAGGCTGGAATTGGATGACACACTTGCCGAACGCACAGATCTACAAGTAGATTCAATAATGGAGCTGTTAACGATCTGCATTAAGACCACATACTTCCAAGCAGACGAGCAGTTCTACCAACAAGAGTTCGGAGTGGCCATGGGATCTCCACTATCTCCATTAGTCAGTAACATCTACATGGAAGACTTTGAAGAACGAGCTATATCTCAATATGAGAACAAGCCTAGTCTATGGCTGCGATACGTAGATGATACGTTCGTAATATGGCCCCATGGAAGAGAGACACTGGACGACTTCCTGGAACATCTCAATAATCAAGCCCGATCAATTAAGTTCACGATGGAAATAGAATCGGAAGGGAAACTCCCATACCTAGACGTACTAGTCCAGAAGATTGGTGACATGGTAAGTAGAAAGGGTACAGCTTTCCCCCACCACTTTTAATTGATTCGCGGATTCGCGGTTTAATTCGCGGTTTAATTCGCGGATTTCGCGGTTTTATTCGCGGATTGACCTAATTAATTTCGCGGTTTGATCTAATTAATTTCGCGGTTTGATCTAATTAATTTCGCGGTTTGATCTAATTAATCACATATGAAGTTTGATATGTAATTTACATATGTGCTACTGAATAAATTACGCAATAGCTTCCGATTAAATTACGCGCGGCGGCCATCTTGGATTTCTGGCGGGAATATTTGAAATTTGAATTTTTACCGATTTTTTCTAAGTTTAATTTTTTGAATTTGAATTTCCCGGGGGTGTCGGCCATCTTGGTGCGCGCGCACTTCTCACGGCGGTTGTTTTTAAATTTGAATTTTTGCGGAAATATTTGAAATTCAAACTGATAGAGCCATCGCGCTCTTCGAAGCTGCTGTCTCTCTCTTGCATTCACTCGTGGAAATATTTAAATTTAAAAAAGCTATTTGCGGCGGGCCCAAGTGGGAATCGAACCCGAGTTTTCTGGTTAACAGTATTAGGACCTTACCGCTACGCTATTGAGGCGTCTTGGAAATATAGGAAATGAACAAGACGTCATTTCGCAGCTGTGCCGTCACACCGTGCGAATTTAAACAAACTATATTTCAAAAAATTAAATTATGAGAATAGGGAATGTTTACCATATTGTGTTTACAGGCAGATGCAATTTAAAAAAAAAAAAAAAAATATATATATTTGTATAATTTTATAATTTGTAATATAGTCATTGGCCCGAGCTTCTGGTTAATTTCCATTCACCTGCGCATAATTTGAAAAGCTAGAATATGTTTAATTTTACGGTTCTATGTGTAATTACAAATGACATTATAGCCCCGATGCGAACTTTCTATTTTATCATCCTCGAATGGTCTAGTATTTATTAAATTATTTATAAGACAGGCGAAAATTTTAAAGCTATGCGGAAAAGAGGCAAATTCTATCGTAAAATATACGGGTTAATAGCGAAATCAATCTCGAATGGTCTAGTATTTATTAAATTATTTATAAGACAGGCGAAAATTTTAAAGCTATGCGGAAAAGAGGCAAATTCTAGCGTAAAATATACGGGTTAATAGCGAAATCATAATTACGCGTCGGCTATTTTTAAATGTTAGCGCTAATATATGAGTGACTTAACAAATATTTGTCCGTTAGACATTGCAGTACAGGTCTCGGCATGTCGTTAAGTGTAATTAGAAAACACGTCATATCCTCGGGGTCGCTTTCTATTTCGGGTGTGCATCATTGCACGCCGGTTCAGCTATCGTGACTGCTCGTACGCAGTCGTGTTATTTTAGTCTCTTCTATAAAACCGTTGCACGCCATTGTATTCGTTCTATTCTCCTTCAAGTTAGTGCAGCGAGTGTTTTTCATCTGCCGTCATGAACGCCACGGGTTTTTCTGTTTGCGAAATTCTTGATTATTTCAAGAACGGGCTATATACAAATGAGGAATTTGTTTTACTAGCCTTTAAAATAATTCAGCATAAACTAACTAACGAGGGCGTGGTTCTGGAACCGTCGTATTTTCATACTTATTTCGAATTGTGTCAAACCGTCGGGAAAATTCGTGCAAAGCAGTCGTTTGCCTCCCTGTCGGTAAGTAAAAATATATTTCCTATTTTTAGAAAATTATTAAATGTGCGAAAGTTTCCTACATTTTGTAACAACAATTCTGAAAACCTATTAGTTTAAAACTCATTTGTCGTTAGTCGATTTAAAATAGCACATAGCCCCGTTAATTAAAAAAGCTAATATAAATCACAAATTACAGGATGGAGCATCGACGTCGACGGGGCCTTCTGTTAAACGTGGCTTGGACGAAGATACGCGTCAATCGCCCCTGGTCATTTCATCGATAAATGTAAGTATACCCGACATTTTTATATTTAAACTAGCCATTAGAAAATTTTGATTCATGAAACTAAAATAAAACCCGTTTGGGGCCATACAAGTAATTTTACGGTGAAGTGATTGTAACATATTTCTTTTTAATTTACAGCAAATGAATAATCCAGGGCCATCGAGTTCGTCCGCCATGTTGGAGACCGTCAATGCAGGGCAGCAACGACCTACCCCAAGGACTTCTGCAATTGGCGCAATGTTAGCACATGTAAGTTTTGCCGAACTATTTTTTTAAATGTGCGAAAGTTTCCTACATTTTGCAACAACAATTCTGAAAACCTATTAGTTTAAAACTGAATTGTCGTTATTCGTTTCAAATCATCACATAGGTGTCGTTACTTAAATAATACTCATATAAATCACAAATTACAGGATGGGCCATCTACGTCTACTGGTTCTAATAAACGTTGTTTGGACGAAGATACGCGTCAATCGTTGCTGGTCAAGTCATCGATAAATGTAAGTATACCCGACATTTTTATATTTAAACTAGCCATTAGAAAATTTTGCTTCATGAAAACTAAAATAAAACCCGTTTGGGCCACACGAGTAATTTTACGGTGAAGTGTTTCTAACATATTTCTTTTTTAATTTACAGCAAATGAATAACCCAAAGCCATCGACCTCTGCGGACATGTTGGTTCATGCAAAACCCTCGTCTGTGAAGGGGCTTCGGTATATTACGTTGATGGGCGAAGGTCGCAAGATGATAAAGAAGTTCAACACTGAAGCTCTCACCTTGACCTTCAAATTCAATGAGATAGAGGCTGCGACGAGTAACCCTGTCATATGGCTTAATGTAAGTATAAAATATTGTATATTGAAAACAAGCACTCTAAATTACGCTGCAAGTTATTTATTGATTTTAAATGGATTTATAGTTTATTTTTTAGTCACATGTTCTAAATTCATGGTTGTATAGCTCGGTTTTACAGATTTGAAATTTATAGTTTAATTATTTCAAACATTTGCAACGTTATATACTCAGTTAATATTTTGAAATATGGTGAGCTAGACGTTTTAACTTATTGAAACCCTTATTTACAGAATGCATTCGATGAGATCATCACGCATATCACCAGGGGAGCATCGGCTTCTGATAAGATAGGTCTAGTTTTAAGGAACGATAATTTTGCAGACAAGCCGATAGGCATTTCTTTCCGCCGTGTTGACCAGCTCAACGCCGGTGTTGTAATGTCGACCTTGGAGAAAATTCTTCAATCCAACGCTAAGTTTTTTGCCCACGATAAAATGACCTTGCATGTAAACCGAATCACTTTGCCTGTTGGATATGGAAAATCATATATCAGAATGACTGGCGTTAGTTTTGAGGAATTTTCTCGAAGGAAACATGGTATATTAACTGTTGTAAATAATGATAATTACTGTCTTGCCCGAGCTCTTATTCTGGCCAAAGCTTGGGTAGATAATGATCCAGATCTGCATCTCTATAAAGCAGGTTACCCAATTCTAACACAGAAATCGTATGAGCTTTGTGAAAATGTCGGTGTTAATCTAATCAATGGGGCTACACGCGAACACTTGGAACAATTCCAGTTGTATCTAGTTGATTACACCATTGTCGTTTATAATTCACGTATTGGCGCCAGTAAATATTACGAGGGGCCTAGGGAATCCACTAGAAAAATATTAAATTTGTTATTGGAGGATCAACATTACAATGTAATAACCAGTTTAACTTCAGCTTTTACAACCGGCTATTTCTGCGAATTTTGTTTAACCCGCACCAATAATAAGCAGAGACACAAAAATTGCTCTTATATTTGTCCTTGTTGCCATTCAAAACCGCCCTGTAACCTATTTTTGGACCCAATAGCTTGCAATAATTGCCATAGGGATTTTCGTGGTCAGGAATGTTTTGACGAACATACAAAATCATTATGCAAAACTTTAAAAAGGTGTGGAGTATGTCTCACGACATACTGGCAAAACAACAAGAAAGGTCATACGTGCGGTGTAAAATATTGCCATACCTGCGCGAAAGATATGCCAACCCGCCATTTATGTTATATGTCAAAGAAAAAGAGTCCTAAATTGTCTAAAAAGTTTATTTTCGTTTTTTATGATTTTGAGGCAAGACAGGAGACAGCTTTGGAAGGTTTAGATAATGTTTTTGTTCACGAACCAAATTTATGTGTCGCGCAAAATGTATGCAATTCTTGTATTAATCTTGGCGATATCGAGCAGTCTTGCAGAATTTGCGGCCCCCGTCAGCATGTGTTTAAAAATAATCCCGTTCAAAGTTTGCTAGAATATATTTCTAAATTAGCCAATATCGCTAACGTTTTTGCACTGGCTCATAATATGAAGGGGTATGATGGCTCTTTTATTATGCAGCATATTGTAAAGCATCAGAAAAAGTGGGCCCCGAAAATTATTGCCACCGGTACAAAATTAATGTGCATCACCTGCCCCAATGTTAAATTTATAGACTCTTTAAATTTTTTGCCTGTAGCATTAGCTAAGCTACCCAAAACATTTAATTTTGAAGCTACAAAAGGATACTTTCCCCATTTATTTAACAAGTTAGAGAATCAAAATTATATTGGAGTATTGCCCCCAACTCATTACTATATGGCCGATGAAATGTCTCCTATGGATCGAACAACTTTCCTTGCGTGGTATAATTCGGAAATTGCACAGAATGTAGTATTTGACATGCAAGAAGCAATAGTCAAATACTGTATTCAAGATGTCGATATATTGCGCAAGGCTTGTATACAGTTTTGGACACGTTATAACAAAGAAAATGGAGTAGACCCTTTTAGAGAGTGCAGTACAATAGCCGGCTGTTGCAGTTTAGTTTACAGGCGAAATTTTTTGAAAGAAAACACTATAGCAATTATTCCACCAGGCGGATACAGGTTAGGGGATAGGCAGTCGACGATTGCAATTAAATGGCTTTTATGGGTAGGACACGAGCAAGGTATCGCCATTCAACATGCCGGTAATAATAGAGAAGTTCGATTGCCTGAAGGTCTTTTGGTAGATGGTTTTTGTGCAGAAACGAACACTGTTTATAATTTTCACGGTTGCTATTTCCACGGTTGTGAGCAATGCTACCCTGACCAAACCGTCGATTTAGCAAACGTGAAAAATGATACAATGTTTGTTCGTCGCGAGGCAACAGAAGCATCTGCCTCGAGAATTAGAAGGGCTGGTTATACGCTTGTAGAAATGTGGGAATGCGAATTTAATTTATTTTTGAAATATAATCATAATGCAGCTAATTTTGTAAACAATCACGACATTATTAGAAATACCCCGTTAAATCCGCGAGATAGTTTTTTTGGGGGGCGTACTAATGCTGTAAAACTTCATTATAAATGCCAGGAAAACGAACAGATAAAATATTTCGATGTTTGTAGTCTTTATCCTTTCGTTAATAAATATGGCAAGTATCCTGTAGGCCATCCTAAAGTATACGTTGGTGATGCGGAGTGTAGACAGTTTCCTCTCGATTCAATCGAAGGATTAATTAAATGCACTGTATTGCCGCCTCAAAATCTTTATCATCCAGTTTTACCCCTCCGAATGCATGGCAAATTAATGTTTGTGTTATGCAGGTTATGTGCCGAAACCAGCTTCCCTGGTGACTGCATCCATGCAGAAGACTCGCGCAAGTTTACCGGAACATATGTGTCCGATGAACTAAAAAAAGCTGTTCAACTGGGATACCGTGTGCTCGAGTTTCATGAAATATGGGCGTACGATATTGTACAATATAACAGGGATAGTAAAACAGGTGGTCTGTTTTCGGGATATGTCGATAATTTTTTAAAATCAAAACAGGAATGTAGTGGGTGGCCTGCTTGGTGCAACAACGAAAACGCCAAGGATCAATATTTAGCCGAATATTTAGAACGAGAAGGCGTAACCTTAGAAAAGGATAAAATTTGTTTGAATTCTGGCATGCGTTACAGTTCAAAATTAAATTTAAATGCATTCTGGGGCAAATTTGGGCAAAGGGAGAATTTGATGCAGACAAGCATTCTTTCAGATTCCTATGACTTTTTTAAAATGCTAACTGATCCTTCAATACAGGTTCATTCAATCATGATAGTCGATGAGGAGGTGATAGTCGTAATCTGGGATAGACCTGAGGAGGGAATAGTTTCGCTTAAAACGGTCAATGTTGTATTGGCTGCATACACCACAGCCAATGCAAGACTTGAATTATATAAATATTTGGAACAATTAGGGGAGCGCGTTTTGTATTTTGATACCGATTCCATATTGCTGACCCAAAAGCCTGGTGAATGGGTACCTCCTGTGGGCGATTTTTTGGGGGATATGACGGACGAGATGAGGGAATATGGGCCAGGTAGCTTTATTACGGAATTTGTTAGCGGCGGGCCTAAAAACTATGCATTTAAGGTTTTCTCGACCAATAAAAACGCTTACGAATTTGTATGTAAAGTAAAAGGCATAACTTTAAACTACAAAAATGCAGAAAAAGTAAATTTTGATACCCTTAAGAGCATGGTTCTTGACAATGCCGCCGCGACGTATGTAGAGACCGACCGGAAAATTGCCCGTACAGGGATGTATCAAGTCATATCTAAGCCCGAAAAGAAAATTTATAGGGTTCAGTACACTAAACGTAGGCGTGTTGAAGATAGTTATGACACATTACCTTATGGGTTTAAAGCAGACTAGTGTTTATATTGCGTACAGTTTCGTTCTTTTTATAATCAACTGTTTTTTATAACAATATTTTATATTTTGTATTGTCTTTTTTTTAACTTTTATGAGTGTCTATATTGCGTATAGTTTCGTTATTTTTATAATCAACTGTTTTTATAACAATATTTTATATTTTGTATTGTCTTTTTTAACTTTTATGATGTTTTTATGCAACAACTTATTGCACTTGTGGCCACATATTTTTGTAAAACAAAAGTATTTAAACTAATTTTTGATTTATGCATTATGTTTACATGTAATTGCTTATTTGTTCGTACGTATTTTCGACGTGTGGTTAGTGTTCACATTTCATAAGACCCGCTTTGTGGCAATTGGTTTCATAATATTTAATTTCAATCATTTTAGAAAACTAACCACGACTGTCGCAAAACGTACATTAAATATTGCACTTATTGTCACATGGTTCAATTTGCGCTAACTTTAACTGCATGTTAGATTTTAATTGCATGTTAGTTTTATTTGCATGTTAGTTTTATTTTGCATGCTAGGTTTAAGAGGCTGTTAATTTTTGTAAATAAACAACCGAATATTGTAAATACATTTATTAAATATTTTGTGTGTAATAAAAATATGTTTAATTACAAACTATTTGTGTTTTTATTTTCTAAATAACATTAAACAAGTTTATTAATGTGAAGTATTGGATATATAATGCTTTTACATATGTGTCATTAGAAACTAAATTAGCAGAGAAATTACCTATGAAATCTAGCATAGATGCACCATTCATTTTAAAATATAGATACATTAAACAGTATATGCCGCAAACGTTAGAGCTAAAATCTTGCAAAATTTTTGGATTATGAGACCAACTGATTGAGTTTTGTTGTAAAAATTTTAAATGATAACCGCTTGGAGGGCGGCCGTATGAATCAAAGTATTCCCCATATCCATATTGGTCTATATACACTGCATTCCAATGTTGTCCAGGTCGGTTTGCTGGATCTGTGTTGACGATGATTGCCACAGGTCTTGCAATTCTTGTAGGGAGTTGATCAGAAGCAAAAACATAGCGTTTCACATTCAACAGACTCGGGATTGTTTGCAATATTTTCTGAACTTCCAGTGTATTCATTGCGCCACCAGTCGGATAAAATTAGTATGTTTTCCAATGCACATACAGGCGAACGGATGTTGTGATTGAGGCAACGTACGGCAGCAGTAGTTTTTCGCAAAACTTTTAAAGACGGGCACTCGAGATCCTCCAAATTTACGACGATTTTATTCAGAAAACTTAGAACCTCCTTCTTTTCTTGGCCCTTAACGTACACTTTTTCAAATTTTTTGAGAACTCGTGCTAGCTCGGTTTCAAATTCACCAAAATGTATAGTACCAGAATTCCAAGCTAAACCGTGATGTCTTTGCTCCAGATAGTTTATGCCTTTTTTAACGAAATAGGGCAGAGTGTCATATTTTGCAGGAGGTTTTAAAACGAAAATTGCTAACTGGTTGCCATCTGCTGAAATAACAGCCACTTCTTTCGGAATAAACTGTTTCTTATCACCACGGAACCCTTGCAGATCTACGAAGGCACTGTCCATACTGACGAAATGTTTGAGCATGACTAAATTTTAAAAAACTGTTGTTGGTTTTTAACTACTAAAATCCACCAGCACATTTCTGTGTTTGTCAATTTCTACGACGTTATCGAACTCTGCATAAACTAGACAATTAATAGTTTCTTCTAACGCGTTTTGAAAACCCACCTCTAAACGTAGAGCGCCATTTTTAAGAAGGTTCCAGTGTGTTGTTGCATTTGCAGCCAGATCGGGGGTTAAATCAAAAGCAAATAGACAGTAGCCATAAGGGTAATCTTCACGTTTTATAGCGTTGCCTTCATTGAGGAAGTGTATACCGCTACCCGAGAATAGTGTGTGATATGCTTGAACGTACATGCCATTCTTAGAGAAATCAGGCTGTAGAGGTTTTGAAGGAATTTGTTGACCGTCGATGTATAGGGAGAAATAATTGATTTTGTAGTTATTAAAATTGAAAGGGTTTGCTGCATAATGGCCGTTAAATGCTTTATTCGATACAAAACCTACAATGCATCGTTTTGGTAATTGCCCCAGAAAAATATTATCTAAAGATTTTCTTTGCACACCAGCCGGAATAGTTAACACTTTAACATCGGATCTTGTAATGGGGTATTTAGCAGGCGCAGTCGCCAAAGCTTTGGTGTGAGCCAACAAAATAGACGGATTTATTTTCATTTTTCTCACTAGTAAGCTGGCATCACTAATTTTCACTTTGAATGTAGATCCTTCGTCTGCCATTAAATTGAAAGAATCTCGGGATCTGATAAATTTGACTTTCATTTCAACTCCGTTTATAAGAAATTTTTCTTGATTGAATAAATCGGAATGCACATGTCCCATCATTTCGACTTGCTTACTTGCAGCAGTAAAAAATTTCCGCTTTACAAATCCTTCATTATGCGTAGTGATGTCATCCATGTTATTGGCTGTGTCGTTGTACCATAGTGTGCATGTTAAATGGGTTGATTTAGCACCATTGCCGTAATTCAGCAGAGTTTCAATGTATGAACGGTATGCGTATGTATTGTTTGGCGGGCTCACAAGCTTCTGATTCAAATACACCTCAACTTGATTAAACATAGAGTGCATCCAATTATTAACAGGGCCTACAACCTCTTTGTCGGTTAATGGTGTATCATCTTGTTTAACAATTTTAGCAGTAATGTATAACATGGTCTGACTTAAATCGATATAATCGTTACCGTTTCCAGGCACAATAAATTCAATCGGTGCATCGTCATTAAGCGAGGAAAGCGGTTTGTAAAAAATCCATTGTCCATTTTCGATACTGGTTTGAGTTGCGGGCAGAGCGAACAAATCTAACTCTGATTTAACACACTCACAAGACTGCGCATGCAAAAACGCCATTGTGAAAACTACTTGCTGGTGAAGATATCAGCGTATGCGGGTTTGACCAGCTTCTGCTTAGCGTTTTTTCTTGTAGACTGATTGTAATTCAGAGTGCGTTGCCTTTTATATCCCGATCCTTCCATTAGAGTATCTATTTTTCTGTCGGCTTTACGTTTGAGATTCTTTCCAGCCTCCTATACACGGTTATGGAACGCTTCTTTTAGCGGTCGACTTTCACTAACATCTCCTAAAATGTTAGCGCCTGTCCTTAAAGCTTCCTTTCCAACAACTTTAGCACCGGTTTTAAAAAGAGGCAGGATACTACGAAATATTCCTCCTAAAAAGCTTCCGATACCATGACCTCTCTGGTAGGCTGCTCCTCTGTAGATAGCTCCAACGCCTTGACCTGCCTGATTGGTGTAGTATTGTTGGTAAGGACAATCCATAGCAGCTACTGTATCCTCTTAAAGTGTAGTTTTAAACTCAACGTTCCAAACTCGAATGGCATCACACCCGACGTTTCGGTCCTTATATTTATCTCGATATTCTCAAATTCCCTCTTCATGACATTTATATAATGAGTCGGCGAAAATATGGCGTCTTTGTGGCAACCGTAATTATAATTATCAGAGGTCACGTTAACAATACGAAGAAGCGGAGCCAAGACATCTCCTACAAGCTGTGGTTCCACAATATCGCAGTAAATAAACATTTGTGATGGTAAACCAACCCAGATATTTGCGGGGTGGCTTGGTACAGGTGCTTCAGCTATATTTATATCAGGTTTATAACCAAGTTGTAAGGCCAGACGTTGTGAAAATCCTAGCATTTTCAATGACGACGTTTTAATTTCAAGAGACACGCGTTTTGTTACTCTATTATATTGAAAATTCAGCAACTTTTCTAATAACCTGTGATTGTTAATTTCGGCTGTAATATGTTCAATGTTTTCATAATTGCCGGGCTGAATACAGATTACGTGCCATCCATCGCTACCATAGTAAATTTGTTCTCTATCACTTTTAAAATATGAATTAGCGTTTTGCAATACTTTTTTCAACTCAGTATACGTTTCTTCTCCGGCTTGCACTTTAGGTATTTCTGTGCGATAATAGACTAGATTTTCTGTATCTGTCACGGCCAAAAAGGAGCATGGATATTGCACTTCCGCAATACCTGTAACCCATTGCCCCGGTAACCTTATTCGTTTAGGGAGCTGCGTTATGAATTGTGCTGTGGTGTTATTTGGAAAATAGCTCATAGAACTATTGCTAAGTAATGTTAGATAAAATTGTTCATCTGTATTCATAGTTGCTGAAGATTAGCTGCAGGAATCCAAGAGTTGAACTTGTCGTTATAATTTCGCCACTTTACAAAGTACTCTTTGCGCTGACCGTGTCCTCTTTCTTTTAACACTTGTTCGACTTTAAACAAAGCGTTATCATCCAAAGTCACTGGCTGTAATTCCTCTTCATAAAAGACGCCCTCTATCGTATCGTTGCTTAAATCAACTATTTCGTACACAGGTGGTTTTCTAAGAATCACTTTTTTAATTATAAACACTTCGCCGCTCCAATTAGTTTCGTATCCTTTCTCGAATGCGTCCTTCGTTCTACTAATTCTTACATGTTGGTTCACTTTATATTTAGGCTTCCTGTCGACTCCCATCCCCTTTCTGTACAGATTGTTCCACACTTCCAGTATATTACCATCATTTACTGCGGAGGGTGCCATCTTGATGCTTGAATGATAGCGGTTGTTATACGAAGTCAGTAAATTTTGTAATACGTCTATGTATTTGTATGAATTAGAGTATGTGAAATAGCGCCACATTCTGGTTTTTAATGTTCTATTGAAACGCTCAATGACTGATGCTTTAACATCGGGGTTTTGCGTCACATAAAACGTGATATCGTGTTGTTTGAAAAAATTCTGTACGGCTCTAGCAACAAATTCTTTGCCTTTATCGGTTTGTAAATTTATGGGCGTGTTACCGGCTTCAGCAAATATTTCACGAAATGCGTTTATTACTGAAGTAGCCGTTTTAGATTTAAGAGGCATCGCCCAGGCCATTTTACTAAACACATCAATTACGGTTAGAATAAAATTATAGTCGTCGTTGTGTGAGGCTAAACTGCGCATGTCGCAGAGATCAGCTTGCCATAATTCGAAAATGTTGCTAACAATGTATTTGTTTCTAGGGAATTTTTTTCTTGCAGTTTTGTGAATAGTATAGGCGTCCTGTTTCTTTAGCTATTCCTTTACTTCACCACTGGGACGATTATTTTTCACGGAAGAAATTAACGAGTTTGCGCCGGCGAAGCCTGAAGGGTGAGCAACGTCATAATAGATGGCGTCCAAATTCATTCTCCTATGTTAAAGTTTAAGACGCTCCCAGCCAGAAATACCCTTTATTTTCGATATCGATCTTTGCGTTGTTTTCGGTGTTTTTCGCGTTGAACCCTCTTGCTTGGACGTTGTTGCAGGCGCTATTAACTTTGATTTAGGATCGACGTCACTCTCCACATCTGATTTACTTACGTCTGGTACATTTTGACGTTTAGGATCCCCAAATAGCACTTGAGGTACATTGTTCTCTTTAATGTAATCGAGGAACTTGTGTCGGCCTGGCGGATTTGTAGTTTTCTTAGGTCTTAGAACATCATGCATTAAATCAATAATGTTGGAGGACGGTAAAATTTCACCTTTTATGCTGACTGTGCCCTTGCCGTCCCACTCCACTTCATCCGACGTTCTTAGAAGCTGTAAAAAGGCTTCACCGTTTTTCTTAAAAGTATTAGGGAGCGTCGATAAAATATATGCGTCTGAAATACCCCTGTTGTTCGATTCTATAGGTATCTTGATTGATTGCCTCGTTTGATCCGCAAAATGAAGGTACCTTTGTAAAACCTGATTGTACTGTAGCCATTTATCGTGATCGGTTAATTTAGACGATAAAACCTTTTGCATTTCGTCGTCAAGCTGCGATAATATATTTTGCTCTGATTTCTCTGTATCCTTAAAGCGATGCATGAATTCAGCCGGTACAATCATCATTTTTCGGGTATTTTCCATCTTATTTGAAAATAGAGCTCAATACACCAGTAATTAATGGAGCTAATATTAGTGGTAGGAAAGCGCCGCCCTTCTGTATTAGTATTTGACGCTTCTTTTTTATAGACTCTCCAGGCTTGACTAAACTCCTAAGAACAGCTTTATGCTTCGAGATCGTTGATTTTTGATTAAGCGATAAAGGTATTTTTCCTTTTAAGGTATTATGCACGCACTCGCAGATACAATGAATTTGTTTATCGCCTACGGCTTTTAATAATGCTTTTCACTCCTTTGGTCCGAGTTTATGTAGAGCACGCAACAACTCCGAATTTCTAATTACTGATCGAGACATCACTAGTGAATGAGAGTAAACTGGTTAGTGTACGAGCTTTTATACCCCTTTTTCGGCATATAAATATAGCACGGCTAATCTTGGCGAAAAATCGATGTTCTATACCTCGCTATATCAGGTGTACTTTGCTTTAAGTCGAATAACAAATACCCGTGTGGCCTAGCTGTTGCGTCCTCGTATGCTTCTTGAAGGAATCGAGGATTTTCGGGACATATCTGTCTGGTTAAGTGCTTTATTTGAGCTCTATCTCGCTGATTTTTGAAAAGAATAATGTAATGGGCATTTAGGGAAATATCCCGCTGTCCTTTTCCTTGGTGAAAAATGAAAAACACTGAGATTGTGGTGATGGCTCCCCTTGGTGAATATGTCTACGACTGAGCTATTTGTTTCCCTCATTAAATCGTCGATTATTAGAAGTTTGGGTTCGGACCCCTCAAAAGATGTCATGTCTGGCAGACCTTGTTGAAATTCGACTAAAGATTTTAAATCTTTGTACAATTTTTGCCACTCGCCATAACACCAAATAACTTTAGCGAAATTTACAGTGCAGAGTTTTTTCATATTTTTCAAGAAATTTATTACAAAAAACGATTTGCCCGATCCTGAGGGGCCTGCTATGATAGCAGAAAACGGATGTGAAAACTGATGTTCCATTTTTATGCAGTGGGCGATTATTACAGTAGGACCGTCGTGAATAAACTAACTTAAAAAATCAACACGCTCATAATAAATACATTAAAAATATGGTAAGTGCGGGAATCGAACCCACGACCTCTTTCGAGATCAGATCTTAAGTCTGACGCCTTAACCACTCGGCCAACCTACCGCATGTATAAACTAACACTCGCCGCATAATTAAAAAGAAATACAGTTTAAAACATTCTTTATTTACATTTTCATACAATATTTCATATAAACTAGGACATGTACGGTTTCATGCGCTCATCTGCATCAATCAACTTCTGCAGTTCTATAATAACATACATTTTAAATTTGAACACAAGTTCCCACAATAAAATATCGTTAGCGAAAGTCCAGCGCAGAGTATTAAAAATGATTGAATCATCAAGACACAAATTTTCTGCATGTATTACTTTGTCAACGATCACTTCACCAAAATTTTGGAAATTGCACTTTACACGTTTCAAGTCATTTATTTTCACAACCATCAAGTTGTACATCGGCAATAAATTTGATAGTGTTTCATACGTTACGTAAAGAGTAAACTTGTTCTCGGGGTCCTTTGTAATAATCCTGCAGGTATCATTGTTCACGTACTCCACTGTGTGCTCAGTTAATTCACATCTAAAAGTCCACTGCTTGGCCATCACAAACATGTTCGGTAGCGCTTCCACAAAAGTCATGAACGACTCGGCTGTGAATGAAACACCTGCTCCAATGTCGGTCTTCAGAATTCTTGCAACAGGCGAAAATTGTTTATAAGGATCCAGTCCCAAATGAACAACCTTGCTGGCGCTATTGTTTAAAGGCACAGTGAGGTCGCATAATAACCGTTTCTTTTCCCGTCGGGTTTGGCGGATCTCAGGCGTCACGATCGGTGTTACGTCATAGGAAGGCATCGTCTCCTCAATGAACACCCGCAGGTCCTCCTCGGTGGCATCTAGACGTGGTGAATACCCCTTGGCCTCCACGTTCATGGCTGGAGGCTGTGGCGGTGCACCGTGTTGTTTTTTATTTAAAAGATGCGTTTTCTTACTTGTTTTTTCTGCTGCCGGTCTCCTGGTGTAGGGGCCTGGTTTTTCTTGGCACTTATTAACACTTCGAGGATCCATCTTAGGTAAAACTTGTGGTGTTGACACGACGACTAGGAGTGAAGCAATTCGATGCGCTATTGAGTCCGCAGCCACTTTTATGAAGGTACGAAAAACATTACGTCAGAGTCACCCCACTCTCGAGCCGGGGCATGTCGGTACCTGTGTTTTACAGTACAGCCTCCGACGGACAAAGCAAATACGTTACCAAGGTTGAACAAAGAGCGACCAGTCTCGACCTGTTTTAAAAAGGGAACTTAGAAAAAATCGCGTAATTTAACCAGAAGCTATTGCGTAATATTATAATGCGTTTTGAATAAAGTAATGCAGTGATTTCGCTATATAAAATAAGTTCGCTGATTTATTCGCGGATTTCGCTGTTTTAATTATAAAATAAAGTAATTATTTCATATAGCTTTTCAAATTTTCTGCGGTCGAATGGAAATTAACCACTGCGCGAATGGAAATTAACCAGAAACTTGAGACAATGACTATATTGCAAATTATTAGTAGCAAAGCTGTTACAAATATAATTTTTTTTAAAAATTGTGTCTGCCTGTAAACACAATATGTTAAACATTCCCTATTCTCATAATATAAATTTTTGTAAAATAGTTTGTTTCAACTCGAACGGTGTGACGGCACAGCTGCGAAATGACGTCTTGTTCAATTCCTATATGTTCAACAGACCTCGATAGCGCAGCGGTAAGGTGCTAAGGCTGTTGCCAAGAAAAGTAGGGTTCGATTCCCACTCGGGTCCGACGCAAATAGCTTTTTTTAAATTTAAATATTTCCGCGAGTGAATGCAAGAGAGAGACAGCAGCTTCGAAGAGCGAGATAGATCCACCAGTTTGAATTTCAAATATTTCCGCGAAAATTCAAAATTAAAAACAACCGCCGTGAGAAGTGCGCGCGCACCAAGATGGCCGACACCCCGGGAGATTTAAATTAAAAAAATTGAACTTAGAAAAAATCGGAAAAAAAATTTAAATTTCAAATATTCCCGCCAGAAATCCAAGATGGCCGACGTGTAATTCCAGAAGCAAATTAAAAATGGCCGCGCGTAATTTAATCGGAAGCTAATGCGTAATTTATTCAGTAGCACATGTGAAAATTAATTAGATCAAACCGCGAAATTAATTAGATCAATCCGCGGTTTAATTGGAGCACCTGTCAATCAACCGATTAATTTAATCGAGCCTCGATTAATTTAATTGAACACTTAATCCAATTAGTGGTGGGTAGCATACTACTTACGTCGATCAGAAAGAGTAGGTAATTTATAGTCAAGTAACATCTGAGCATAAGAACGTTTGGTATCACTCATCCTGTGGCTTAGCCGACGTAAAAACTTTTCTGGATGCTTTTGATACTTTCGCTATATACCTCATAAAGAAGATTCCATACAGTGGTGCAACACTCTACTTGGGAATGTACCAGCGTGAAATAAAGAAATAAGAATACCTAAGTTTCTTATTATGTCTACACGTTCGAGGTAATAGTGACCAACTTGGTAATTATGTTCAATAATATTGATGTTCTTAGTGAAAGTAATTTTTAACATTTCCTGTAACTAAGGAAGATTTTATTTTGGGTGCAAAATGTATCAAACATCTCCAAATCACGCTGGATTTGTAGACAGTCATTGAGACACCGAACAGTGGCAAAGAATGTTATGTCATCAGCTTATAAGAGAAAAGAACAGTATTCAAAGCATTTGCCTACGTCGTTGATAAACAACATGAACAGGAGTGGGCCGAGAATGGAGCCTTGCGGTAAACCTGAAGTTACCGTTTCCCAGTTCGAAATGCTTCCACAAACGGACACACCTTGTTGCCTATTTTTTAGATACGAAACAAACCATGTCAGTAAGTTACCTCGAATATCATTGAAAATCGTACGACACTCATTAACGACCAACAGAAAAATTAGTTCACGAGCCGTAACCAAGGCAACAACACATTTTTTTGGAAATTTTTTGTAGGTAGACCAACCTAACTGTGAGGGTTTGTGTCGTTACGATTTTTTACCGAATCTTCATTCGAGCATTAATTCGTATCCGAAAATTATTTTTCGTGCATTCTAACAACGTCCCGCTCGGGCAAATTAATACGACGTTGTTGGAACGCACTCAAAAAGAATCCGGAAAGAATTAATGCTCGTATGAGATTATACAGTGCGTAAATTACGTATGGAAACGGTGGTATTATTTGAATACGGCCATAGACAGAACTGTGAAATTTGGTGTAGAAGTAAAACATACGGTTTTCTACTAATATTCGTCGTTCCCATTTTTTTATCGATCATTACGACTGCAGCACGGCCAACTTGATTATTTTTTTAAAAATTGAAATGGGGGTTGAAAGGACTATCATTAGAAAGCTGTTTTTGTGTAGAATCCAACGATGTAGCATTTGATATGGCAGTTTTGAAAAATAACTTCACTATACTAAATTAAAGGTTGTAGATAAAAATTTATTAGGCAACTGAAACTGATAGTAAGCGCTGAAAACAAAACAATGCCACTGTTGTTTAACAAATATTGAACGTCAAAAATTATAAGTGTTGTTTGAATTTGCGTAGTTAGTGAGAAAATACCATGGAAAATCTTACAGAAAAGAAGAGGATAGAGATTCTCATGATGATAGGGTATGGTGAGACAAGACGTAGCTATGCGGAAGTATGTAAATTCTTATACAATGGTTAAATGGGCATTCTTCATAAATGTACTGTTTAAAGTTGAAAAACAAAACAAAGCATTCAGCGCCAACTAAATTTTTAGTATATCTAGCAAGCCGTTGAAAGTAATATTCTCAAAGTTTAATTTGGTATAGTGAAGTTATTTTTCAAAACTGTCATATCAAGTGCTACATCGTTAGATTCTACACAAAAACAGCTTTCTAATGATGGTACTTTCGACCGACATTTCAATTTTTAAAAAATAATCAAGTTGGCCGCGCTGCAGTCGTAACGATCGATAAAAAATTGGAACCACGAATATTAGTAGAAATCGTATGTTTTACTTCTATGCCAAATTTCAGAGTTCTATGACCGTATTCAAATAATACCACTGTTTCCATAGGCACTGTATGTGAAAATAATCGTTTTTATGAAAGTGAGTTGATCGACTTTGTCGAAGGCTTTTTTAAAATCACAGTAAATTGCGTCTACTTGATAGCCACAGTCCATGTTGTGAAAAAGGAAGTTTGAATAAATGAGCAAGTAACATCTTTGCTCCAGTTGTTGTACGGATGGGGCCATAATTATATACGTATAACAGCGATGAGATAACATGAACAACAAAATGGAACGCTTGATTGAGTAAGAAAGAGATGACCATACAACAAGATTATTTTAGTAGGCATAATTGGTTGACATATGTCATAATTAAAGTGAGCATCAAGCCTACTCGTATATTTGCTACTATGTTTATCTCTCTCTTACTCAAGCAATACGGGTTATTTTCTTGTTCATGTTATCTCATTGCTGTTATATATAATTGTGGCCCCATCGGTATATAACAGCAATAAGATAACATGAGTAACAAAATAGAATACTTGAGTAAGAAAGAGATGACCATACAACAAAATTATTTTAGTAGGCATAATTGGTTGACATATGTCATAATTAAAGTGAGCATCAAGCCTACTCCATATATCTAATACTTACTATATTGCTAGCGGCTATGAGTGGGAAACTGGCCGATGAAGTGAGACACACAACCAACTCCTTCATGTATACGGTGAGCTGTGCGCAAGCGCGGCGGCGTCGTCCGCCCAATGGGGAAGTGGTCAAGTTTAAAATTCGCTTCTAAAGGCGGAGTTCGAATTCTCAAGCATGCGCACGAGACGCGTTATACTATAAGTGAGACTATGTCGGCGCCGTAATGTTTTCTGAAGTTTCCAGGCCCTACCAGCAATATATGTGTATTATATATATGGCCTACTCGTATATTTGCTACTATGTTTATCTCTTTCTGACTCAAGCAATATGTGTTATTTTCTTGTTCATGTTATCTCATTGCTGTTATATACCTATAATTTTGGCCCCATCGATATTTGCTATTAAAGCAAGTTTTACGAATAAACAAAATAAACTATGAACAATAATTAATATGTGGAGCCGCCGAGCGGATATGGCTTGTAAATCTCCTTCAAAACAGCTAACAGATGTAATAAAGAATGATCCATATGAGCAATACATCTTCTAAATTTATACAAAAAAAATTTAAAGATATTCTACGCTATGCCTGCCTCCTGAAAGTTTTGCTTATTCTCCAATCGAATTCATCCGTGTGGAGCACGGATTGGATGCCGCTGCGACAATCAAAAGCCGCTCCAAATTGTTCAATACTTCAGTAGAATCTTCTTTCTCATCCTCGTAAGATGCAAATGATGCTGAAAAACTGGACACGTCGCAGAAAAAAAGCAAATACTGCGGCCACAGCGGTGTCCCCGCGATTCCTACAGACGATTGGTATTTTCACTTGATATTGCCATTTTTGTAGATATGTGAAAATAATTATGTTTTTGTTTTTCTTGCATTGTTTGTGGTGTGTTCCTATCATTTTATATTACCTAGCTTTAAGTTTATTGTCTAGTATTGCAGTTATTACGAGTTGTGTATTTCTTTACAGTACCCACTTATTCAAAAACGTGTAACGTTTCGCCTGGCGTATGATAAACAATAATAATAAAGACGTGTAAAATATTAAAACTTTCGTTTATTTCCATCCCTTGTAATTTTTTCAGATATTACAAATTTTATGCAAGACTTGAAAACTAGCCAAGTTCAATTTCATTGCATTAACGAAGGTTGGTAAATTGTAAACTTCTGTAAATTTTTAGTTTGCAGTGCCGTGTGTAGCTTAGAAGTAATAACATATTTTCAATGTATAGGGGTGCTACCAGTTTACTGTGTGTTGTTTTCAGTTTACCATATTGTATTTTCGGCTTACCGTGTGCTGTTTTCAGTTTACAATGGAGTGTTTTCTGTTTATAGTGTGGTGTTCTTATTTTCTGTTTTCACTTTACAGTATGCTATTTTCAGCAAATAGTAATATTTTTTGTGTAGAGTGTGTTGTTTATAGTATACAACATAATATTTTCAATAGACAATACAGAGTTATCACTTCACAGTGTACGGTTTTCACTGTTTATTATTGCTTTTCCAATGCAGAGTGTTGTATTTTCAGGTAAAAGTGAGGTATTTTCGGTATATTATATGCTGGGATCAGTTTGCAGAATGGTGTTTTCAGTTTGAAATTTGGTGTATATAGTTTACAGAGATGTTCTGAAATTGCAAGTGTTTTCAGTTTACAATCTACTATTTTCAGATTATAGAGTGGTGTTCCCAGTTTAAACTAGTAGTAGTGTACGTAGTACCTTGTTTTCACTTTAAAGTGTGCTATTTATGGTATACGGTTCGGTATCTTCCGTATACAGTTGTTTATAATTTACAATAGTATTTTCAATGCACTGTATGCAATTCCTAGTTTTCAAGTTACAGTATCGTCATTTCAATTCGCAAGGGTGGTATCACTTTTAGTTTAGTTTAGTGTTTTCAGTATATAGTGTGGTATTTTCAGTACACATTGCGCTGTCTTCAGTGCAAAATGTAGCGTTTGCTGTTTGAAATTCGGAGTCTTCAGTTTACAGAGCGGGGCTTACAGTTTGCAATATAGTGCTTTCAGTTTACAATGTAATTTTTTCAGTTTATAATGTGTTTTCACTTTCTAGTCCTGTGTTTCCAGTTTATAGTGGTAGGGTGTCTAGTATCTTGTTTTCCCTTTGCTGTGCACTATTTTCGATAAACAGTGTGATATTTTCAAGATGCAGTATGTTGTTTACAGTTTACGTTATAGTCTTCTCAGTATACAGTGTAGTGTTTTCAGTTTACAGTGGGTATTTTCGGTATACAGTATGATGTTTTTAGTTTACAGCGTGGTGTTTTCATTGATGGTGTATGTATTATTCTGCCTTCACTTTACACTATGCTATTTTCGGTAAACAGTGAGGTATTGTCAGTTTTGAATGTGAAATTTTCAGTTTACAATGTTGTTTTTCATGCACTGTAGATTTTTCTCTTTAACTCTGCAATTTTTGAGCTTCGATGAAGTAAATCTAAATATTTCTAGGAAATTTATTGCAATGTGCAGTAAAGAGTGTAGCTTGAAATTTAAAATCAATTATTGGAATGTTAATGTCAAATCCCAACGAATAACAGAATTTCTTTGAACAAGAAACGCGCAGGCAGGCACTGAGGTTGCGGAAAGTTATTGCGTATCGGTAAGTGACAAACGCAAAATACATTCAAGGCGGAGGTCAATAAATTGCAGCTCAACAGCAAAAGAACACCAACAAAAAAGGCAAATAGTAGAGAAAGAAAGAGCAGCACACAGCTTTAATAGAAGCAGTAAAATAACTAGGATCCCAACTAGAACAGAGAAAAATACTGCGGGCATGGATCAATTAAAAACGATGATGAAGGGAAAACTACTAAGTAAAATAAAGAAAGACCAAAATAAGTATAAAAAAGACATAGTTATACTGAGGCAAAGCTTTGCGGTACTCAAGTACAAGTACTCAGTCAATGTACTCTGCGTACTTTTAGTGCACCCGGTACTCAGTCCACAAGTACATTTTTAAAAATGTACTTTTACTTGTCCGTGTTCCTATATGGAATGAAGTGCCCGAACTTTAACATTTAACTTGTACTTGTATTTGACGCATTTTAGATTACAAAAATGTGGTCGAATACATTTTCAGGTACTCGAGTACATTGCACTTCACCATGACATTCTTATGCGAGTTCAGACAATTGATGGTCAGATGTTCAACAACCGGCTATGTTCACTCACCAGAAAAAGCTTAGTTGCAATCTTGACTCTTGTAGTGTTCAGGTTGATTCGTTGGTCATATTGTTTAGTAATTTTTATGGTATCCATTATACAAAGTTCTAAGCCGTATTTAGATCACCTTAGCATTTAAATTTATAATAAGTATAGGATCAACCTGAATGTTATGTATGTTTTGCATAATTATAAACAATTAAATTAATTTACATTTTTCTGTTTTCTAGCATACATAATTTTTGATATACAAGGTGAAAACGGTTTTTTGATTAAATGTAGCAAACTTCTTTAAAGAACCATTTGCTTTTCTTTCATATTTTGAACCATAGTATATTACGCAACAAGTTTAGAAAAGTTATTTTTGACTGAACAAGTATGGCTGCTTTAGGTACGAGCGTTAGCGAATACTTAAACAACCAGACGAGTTCAGTAAAACTACTTTTGTAACGTGTTGCGTATACTACTTTATAGCATTTCATAAGAAATGTAAAATATTAAATTTTTACATAAAAGTGACACTAAATTTGAAAACATAACCAAGCTGAGCAGAACTCTTTTCTATGTAGGTACTAAAGTACAATAAGCAGCTCCAGTTGATGTTTTGCGTTTGGCAGTACTGAGGTGTATTGTTGCTGGCACTGTAAGTATATGTCAAATTCGAGATTAGCAGGTTAGATTATGCGTCAGTCTGTGTCAAAACTGACCCAGAACCTAATCTGCTAATCTCAAAATTCGACATAGACTTACAGTGTCACTACCAATGCACTTCAGTACTGCCAAACGTGAAATGAATCGCGATTGCTATGCAGAAAAGTGTTGCTAATGCAGAATAGTACCACATTTCTAAACGATCTTCAATGTAAAAATGTAGTACATTACAAAATGAAATGCGATAAAAGTATTTACAAGGTAGACAAAAATATTATTAAAATATGTGTAATCATACTGGGTGGCTCACAAAAGTGTGAGGAACCTAACTTACTTTTTCAAGCATAACACCCTATAACTAGGTACCTTGAAAGTTTTGCCGCAAATTACTAATAGACTTTAATACAAAGTTGCGTGGATCTAAAGTCAAGTGTTTTCGAGCAAACAATATTAGGCACAAAAATGTGGAATTTCAGGCGGCTGTTGCAGTAGGAAACAATTAATTGAATTAAAACTACCAAAAACCTGTTTGTTGTGAATTGCTTTTCGAGTATTAATGTTAAACAGCATGCTCAAAACGATAACATTTAATAATTTCTAACTTTTCAGTGAAACATCCTGTATATCTCCGTATTTTTAACAAGCCTTTTTAATAACCTTTTTTATAATACTATTTCATGTACCTAAATTCAACCGTTTTTCAGATATTCAGTTTGAACATAAAAATCAGTTTTACCTACAACCGTCAAAAGAACGTGACGTTCACGCATTGCTATCGTTACGCAAAGTTTTTTAACATGTTTTTCTTAACATAGAAATTCGGCATAGACCGCGTCGTATTTGTATATGAACATCCAGAATTTTCTGGCTTAATGTGCCTTGCACCTTGTGAAGTCGAGCAAAAACCTGTACGATGGTCATGCTCTTTGATGGCTCGTGTTGTTTAAGTATCTTGAGAACGAGAATACTTAGGCAGATTTGGCCGTTTTGCTGTTTGTTCATCCATATTCACTAACGTTGAGCAAGACCTTGCAGCTTGCATCATCAGAGTGAAAGTCGCAAGTGTGCGGTTTTCACTAGCGTGTTAGACCCTTATTTGGCTATCTTTTGTTGCAATAAAAGTGATATCGTTGCATTTAATTTTTTTGAGAAAATCTATTTCATTTGTAGTGTTGTCGCAAAACGCCCTCTAGCGGCGACACAAGCAATCTAAATCAGTCCGTTCAAGGCAGCGTTGATATCCTAAAAAAGCCCTTTTTATCGACTTCAAGTTTGACAAAATTCGTTCAGCCATTTTGAAGTTATTTACACCCCCCACCACTTTCCTCTAAGAGTTAGAGCAAAAAGCATTTAACGAAAAAGAAGCGAATTTATCTCAGCTTTAAAACGGTGTCCATTTTAACTATCTGTAATATAAGAATATTTCTCAAAAAACGGGATTTAAAATTAAAGAATGCGACTACGGCTAGAAATCAGGTTTTTCATTTAACAGTATAGTTTTTTTAGTTGACAGTGTGGTGATATCAGTTTTCAGTGTTGTATTTTCAGTTTACGGTGTGGTATTTTTTTTTTTGGTTTTCAGTATGGTAGTTTCAGACTACAGTGCAGTGTTTTTAATTTACAGTATGCTATTTTTTATATACGGTGTGGTATTTTCAATTCACAAATGTAGTGCTGTCAGTATACAGTGTGGTGTTTACATTTTAAAGTGTGTTATTTTCGTTAAACCGAGTGGCATTTTCAGTTTTCAGTGTGACATTTTTAGTTTACGGCGTGTTATTTTCCGTATAAGATGTGACCTTTGGAGTGAGTACCAAAGTACCAAAAATAAACTTTTTAATTTACAATATCGGAGTGTTGCCAAATTACAGGACGGTGTAATCAGTTTGCAGTGCATTGTTTCAAACTTACAGTATAGTATTTGCAGTGTAAAGTGTGGTGTATTTAGTTTGCAGGTTCATAAATTTAATTTACTATATGGTGTAATCAGTTTACAGTGTGGTATTTTCAATGTACAGTGTGGCATTTGCAGTTTACAGTGTGGTATTTTCAGTATGCAGTGTGGTGTAATTAGTGTTTAGTGTGTTATTTATTTCGATGTGGTACGTTAAGATTTCAGTATAATATTTTTACTCTACAGTCCGGTGTCACTTTACAGTGTGATATATGCTTTTATTGTACGATAGTTTCAGTTGTATTTGAAGCTTCTAGTGTCATGTTTTGCAGTGTACAGTTTAGTGATTTCATTTTATGGTGTAGTATTTCCAGTATATCTATAGTGTAGTGTTATCAGTTTTCAGTGTGGTATTTTGTGTTTACAGTGTTGTCTCACTTTACATAGTAATTTATTTAGTTTACATTATAGTGATTTCAGTGCATAGTGTGATGTTTTTAATTTACAGTACGGTATTTCTATTTTACAGTGTAATATATTCAATAAACAGTGTGGTGCTTTCAGTTTATACGATCGTTTTTTTTAGTGTTTAGTGTGGTGTTTCAAGTTTCTAGTATGCTGGTCTCAGTTCACAGTGTAGTTTTCAGTTTACAGTGTGCTAATGTCAATTTAAAGTGTGTGTTTTTTTTAATTTATAGTGTAGTGTTTTAGTTCATAGGTTGATATTTTTAGTTAGCAGTAGAATTATTGTAAGTGCTTGATATTAATTTCAAATGAAATAAAGATAATATCCGCAACTTGATTTCTTGAGTAACATATGTAAAAATAACGTAGGTACTTGTTTTAAAATTCACGCGGTTACTTGCTTTAGCAGTAAACTGAACTACTTCACATATTATCAATTTTTCGAAAACACTCCCAAAATTTAATTAACATGACCGCATGGAATAATATGTTAATGTAATTCCACAAAACACAAAACACATCTTTGAAATGCAACCCAACAGAAACTGCATTGGTGGTGATAAAACTTTTAGTTAACATCTGGTAACTAACGTACGTTATTAATTGAGGTACGTAAGTTATTTATGGTATGTTTTTGTGTTAAGTGATAATCGTATTAATACACACGTTTTATGCAAGACAAAAACTTTTGCATATCTTTTTTATAACTTTTTCTTTTAACTTACATTTAGTAATTGATGTATGCATAATGTGATCAATGATAAAAACTAAGATTAAAAAACGATAAAGGGAAAAGTTGTTCAGTTTGGTGAGCTCTATCAATGGTAATCTTATTACGTGAACTTCCATAACGCCCTATACGAGGGGCGTTTAAAATGTTCGCTGCCTGGCATAGAAACGATTGCATAGCAGGTTAAACAAGAACTTTATTTTTCTACATACGTAATCTTCTATTTCAGCGATGTTTCAACTTCATTTTACCCTCTTTGTAAACCGATTCGTTGAGGCCTGCAAAATAAGCTTCTACACTCGAGGTATCGTCCTCATTTGATGAAAATGTTTACACTGCCAAGAGTTTCATCAAGTTTGGAAAGAGATGGTAATTTCATGGGACTAAATCTATAAAATACGGTGCACGAGGAATCGATTCGAAGCCCAGTTCTTCAACTTTGGGCAAATCAGAACGTTTGAAGCGATGTATTATCGAAATGACAGAGTAACCATTTTCGCCAAATCCGGTCTTTTTTCAATAATTTTTTGTTTAAATCGATCCAATGAGTTAGTGTGGGATGCCCAGTTATAGTCTGGCTCTTTGAAAGGTCGTCAATCATGACGATGCTTTTGGAGTCCAAAAAACTGACGCTATCTTTCCAGCCGAAGCTCTCTTGGCCGCGGAGCATAATATTTGGGCTTCCATTGTTTTGTTTGCTCTATCATGGTAATGAATCCATGTACTTTATCAATATTTTCAGCTGTCAGTGCCGTTGATAGCCGTCATCGTCCAGACTCTCTCTGCCTTGTTTGAAAAGCACTGTCCATTTTTAACCATAGAGTTCCAAGGTGCAGATTTACCCAAAGTGTTAATCATGTCTTCTTGGATTGCTTGAGGCTTTAAACTTTTTTTAAACAGGTTTTTAATAACAACTCGACGTTGAATGTTTTCCATTTTTTTCGAAATCATCTGATACATTAGCTTTGACCAGCTGTAATTCGAACACTATTGGACATACTGAACTGAAATTTTAGGTTATGGTATGCAAGCGACCGGACATTGACATAATAAAAGTAGACGCCGATTAGATCTTCACCGACGGTCAATAACTCTCTATTTTAAAAGTCTGTATGTCTATGAATCCTTTATCTAATAGACTTGTCTGTCCGTCCGTCCGGGACGCTGTTTCAGCAGCCAAACCGTAAGAGATAGAGAAAAAAGTTATGAAAGTTATATGTTTGGAATGGTCATGTCAGGTCAGGAACCGAATTTCAGTCTCTAACACTAATTATTATCGTAATTATCCTAATCCGAACTTTTTAGGTTAGATTCTAGGCAAATTTTATCAAGGCGAATGCGACTGATAGTTTGCTACCAACAATGGCGTCATATACGTACGTGTGGTGAATACGCGTTCTATTTGCAAAACGGTCTTCTTTGTTTTATTAAATGAAACATTTGTCTCACTGGACTGCTAGTATTAATTAATACCTTTCCAGAATCAGTCAAAAACTCGTCCTATCTGACATTCAAAATGTATAAAATGGCCGAAAGTGTTCACCATCCGATCAATACTAATGTTCATATACGTATTGTAGGGCAATTGCCATAATCGCCTAAAACTCTTCAATTTTATCGATAAGATCTTACATATATATTACAGACCAATCCAATTTTATTATTTTCGATCACGTATGTAAATTTGGCAAATCAGAGCATACTTGACGTGAAAACGACCCTAGGGTGATATTCAATCAACATGGAAACTACCTAGATAAGATCCACTAGTATCCCATAACAAGTAAATAATGAAGTGTCAAATTAATTTGTCACAAAAAGAGATTCTCGCTTCGGCAAAGATTATTAATTTATTTAAGAACTTATCTTCCCGAATTCACTACAGCCAATGATAAATCCTTATAATTTTGACCTTAAAGAAATAACCCTCGGCTGCGCCTTGGGTTATTTCCAAGCGCGCATTTTCGGGTTGTTATATGTCAACATTATTGCGGATAATAATTTCTGAACTTGGTAAATTATAGCTGAAAATTTTAATGATTCTATTTTGTGTTGCCGCAAATTCAGCATTTATACTGTCACTGTAAAATCGTATTTAATACAAAACCGGAAATGTACAAACAGTGCCATTTTCTAGCCTCATCTTAGCTGCGTTCAACATATCTTACGGCTAATTCCGAACAGGAAGATTGATGTTGCTTCGTGAAACTTGAAAGACGGAGAACTTAATTACTGGAAAAACAAGACGAAGGCAGTTCCGAAGTACAAATCCACTTCTGCAAAAACACAACCTGTTGCGCTATTTGCTAGAACTCTCAATTTATGCCTTAGTTTTAAAGATATTGTAAAATCACAGAGAAGAGTAGAAGTTATGCACATATTTTTGCAACTAAAGTGGTAATTTAATTTTTTAATGCTTTATTGTTTGAAACGGAAAAAGCAAAATTCCACTAACATATATTGATATACAAAATCTTATGCTTCAACGTGCCCTATAACCTCCTTAAGTTTGCTACCATGTTTTTGAAATGCCTTGTACACTTGTGCTCATAAAAATGCAGTACACTTACTGTTGGACTGATTTTTGTAATATTTTATTTTGTAATACCGGTTGGTTTGAAACATCGATCAAGTGAAATTGTTTGTTGTATTAAGTTACAAGAAAATAGTTAAATAAATTATTTAATAATGCGAATAGTACGACTTTTCACATCAGTGCAACAGTAAGTGTATTGCATTTTTACTTCCTTTTACAATAAAGGAAGTATTGGATTCACCCAAAAATTCCAAATTAAGTTTTCAACAGATCTTCACGTTTTAGAGTCGCCTGATCCCAAAAAACATATTTTTTCATTGGTCTGTCTGTGTGTCTGTCTGTCTGTCTGTCTGTCTGTCTGTCTATCTGTGTGTCTGTCTGTGAACAGAATATACCAAAACGGAAAGAGGTATGGCGTTGAAACTTCATATATAAGTTTTGTGTACTATGTAGATGCGACAGCAAGCTTTTGAAAAAAATCGCATAACCGGAAGTAGGTGTTTACTCTTGTGATTTTTCAGTTTTTTTTCGATTTTTTCAAAAACAACTTTAACGATTTTTTTAAACTTTACATTTTTATTACATTTTTAATATGTATTGATGTGAGATAGGTGACTTTCCAGTTGAATACTTCTAAAATGGGTTTCTTTTGTTTTTTTTTCTATTTTTTATTAACTCCTATTTTAAATAGAACAGCCGGTATATCATTACATATTAGAATTCAGCTTAAAATTCTAAAGAAAATTTGTCTCTTGAACTAACACTCTATTTTGTACCGTTTTTGTAAAATTTGTAATTTTTGAAAATTTTTGACAAATGCTTAAAAATTTAAAATCAAATTTTTGTCTAATTATAAAATCACTGTAAAAGGAAGTTGTGTGCGTGTATCACACCAGATTTTTATGAGCACAAGTGTACGTATAGTATGATCAAAAACTTTTTTTCTATAGCATATGTTAAAGTGTGCTTTTATCAACTCAAAACAAAAGGTCAAGTTTTACTTTAACAGCAAGGGTAGATAAAGTAGCACTTTAACATCAAGGATAGATAAAGTAATTTAATTTTCTAACTTTTGTTTAAAATTAAATATGACAGCTGCGCATTATCGTAGCAACCCAATCTAGCTACTGACATTTTGAAATGTGATTGACTGTCCTTATTTTCTTTGAAATTGTTAAAGTTCTTGCTATAGAAAAAAATATAGTATTATACTCGACGATAAAGTTATTTCTATCCACTCTTGAATCATTAACGTCTCGACTTCGTCTCAACGTTAAACGATTTACTCGTGGATAAAATTTAACTTTATCGTCTTGTATAATAATAGTAATTTATTATACTTTAACAATTTCAAAAGAAAATAAGGACAGTCAATCACATTTCAAAATGTCTGTAGCTAGATTGGGTTGCTACGATAATACGAAGCTGTCATATTTAATTTAAACAAAAGTTAGAAAATTAAATTACTTTATCTATCCTTGATGTTATTAAAGTGCTACTTTATCTACCCTTGCTGTTCAAGTAAAACTTGACCTTTTGTTTTGAGTTGATAAAAGTACACTTTAACATGTGCTATAGAAAAAAATACTATTATCCTCTAGAGGGCAGTGAATATTTAAAAAAAAAATGTACTTATGTTGGCAGTGGTGAGTAACGGTACTCATGCCAATCTGACTTTTAATACCACGACTGCCAACATACATTTTTAACAAAACAATTCCACAATTAGCCTATTTTGGTTTTGTCGCGTATGAATAGAAAAACAATTAAAAAATAGCAAACCATTTGCCAACATTTTCTGAGATTTCGTTTCCCATACAAATTAAATGGGTATTTGTGTTTCGATGGATTGCTGAATATCCATTATTGTTCCCGATTCTTGTTTGTGGATAGTTTTGAGAGAGCACCTATACGGTGGCGTTAAATAAATACATCGACATTTGGTAAGTCTTGAATATACCTGTTGGCAACTTTGTGATGCAATTTCATTCTATTCTTTAGGTATTTATTGAGTTAACACCAGGGCTTGATCCGACTCCGACTCCTGATAATTTAGTAGTTTGAATCCGACTCCGACTCCCGACTCCGACTCCGACAGTACTAGAATATTGATAACCCCTCCCCCCCCTCATTCCTTTTCATCTACTTGATAAACTTTACCGGCTCATGACGAATTTCACAAGTTTTGCGGAATGTGGTTGATTATAATACATTTCATATTTACAAATATTGCCTTCACGGTTCCAGTAACGTACTGATTTCACGTACAAATACACAGAGAGGTTTACAAACGTAAATGAGGAAAAGGATAAAATTTACTTTAAGAAGAATACATTTCATGGCAAAATTTCATAAACCTGCAAATGCCATTGTTGTAACAAGAAAGTTTCTTACCTGCCTACTAAACTAACAGTACTAACTACATTCCGTAGTAGATTATTTTCTTAAGGGTCATTTACTACCTGCCTACATAATACAAGTTTACTGAGTCATAGGAAATTCAAATAGTCTGAGGTCTGAGCAGGGTTGAGCAGATTTAAATTATTTGATTAAAATAATGAATTTAATACAGTAATTTAATTATCAAAATCATTGATTTAATTTTTTTTTATATTTTGCCAAATAAACAAAACAAATACACAAAAGAAGTGCCCTTCAAATATTGCCAATTAAACAAAACCACCATGAACAGTAACAATATAACAAAATGCTTTCTACTTTTAAAAAACATCTTGAAACAGTTAAAAACATAAAAATAAGGTGCACTATAAAAGTTAGAAATTAGACGTAATACTAATAATAGTAATAATACGTACTATGCTTGTTTTATTGTTAATCACATAAAACAGTTATTGGTAAGATATAGAAAAACCGTCTACTACGCTGTAAAAGGACAAAGTCGGCATTTTTTAAATAGTATGGTAGGATGTTAAGTTTACAAACGGTGATCACACTGATTCTAGAACACACTCTGCACACTCGTGGATCTACGAATTAACATATTATAGTGCACGTGCATTTTCATAAACTAACATAAAGAAAAATCGATTTTTATTAAACCCGAGTCTGTCTTCAAATAGTCAGTACTACAGCCGTTCAAATAGTTTGTTAGCTTTTGGTGTTTTTATTAAAACAAAAATTAAGTGGGAGTCGGAGTCGGGTTATTTATACGAACTCCGACTCCACCCAAAAAGTTCCGACTCCTCGACTCCGACTCCCGATTCCGACTCCGACTCTACAGCCCTGGTTAACACCTTCGGGTTATTTTGTGAAGAACTGGAAAAAGCTCATTAAATCTGTTTTGCAATCTGTAGTAAGCTTTTTAAATGAATGACACACCTGTGAGACACTTACACCTTTACTATAGAGATTTTTATTTGTGCTTTTTATCTGCTTGTGGCGTTGGGCTTTTTCATCTCTTCTTTGTGCCTTGTGATTGTGGTTGTCTGGATTATGGTGTTTGATTGCAGAGCCGTAGCTAGACCTTTGGAGACTTTGAAAAATACAGTGCCTTCAGAAATGATCGAACGTGTTTGAACGGTCATTATTTTGGCGCCAATTATTTTAACTATTTGATGTTGACTACTTGTGCAGCGTTATGTTTTGACGATGAAATATGTGCAAAATGTAGTACGAAGTTCACAGCCTGTTTCAGATATTGTTCTGTGGCTTCAGCGTACTATTCTTTTGCAAAAATCATTTCTCTAATTAAAGTATTTGAGTTTTGTGTAAGTATACACACTAGTTAACAAATTTGAAGTTTTGAGGTTATATTCTTATTTTAGACTACAAATTATAAACATGCCGTTTACACCTGAACTAGATGTTTTTATTCTAATAACTCACTTTCGCAGTGAAAGCCGAAATCAGCATGGTTCATGGTCATATTCCATTCAGTCATTCATCGAACAATTTACTGAGGCGTTTCCAGGTGTGCAAATCATTACGATGATTTTGCTCACCATAAGCGGATTATTATTCACCGTTTCGAAGACAAAAACTGCATCTGCAAAAGTAAATCAGCAAGCAGACCTACTGTTTTAACCGAAGAAAAGGTAACTGATATTAATAATCGAATGCAACTAAGTCAGCAGACATCAGTTTCCACATTGGCTGCCCAAAGTGGTATGAAAACAATAAATTTCTCATTTACAGCGTAATTTACGCATATATTCCTTTATACTTAGGTATTTCTGTTGGATAGTGTCATAGGGATTTAAAAAAAATCGCCACATGTATCCGTACAAGATATCAGTGGTACAAGAATTATTTAAAAATGCTACGCACTCGTTTGTAACTTACACACACGTATATTAATGATGCTGTTATCCCACTTGTATAGTAAATAACTATTACGCCCACAAAAACTAAAATGTTTACAGTAATACCAACTCCTGTTAAATGGGTTGCCTATACACGTCCTTAATCAGCAATTGTTCGCTCTTGTTTAGCTGTTTATGAAGAACGTTACGCATTTTCGTTTCGTACTTTTTTGTTGGTTCTATTTTGATAATATGTTTATGATTCCTATTTGTCAAGTAATACTTTAATAACTACATACATACATTGGTGTTTTCCTGACATTTTATTTTGTTTTTATTTCCTTTTTTGACCTGCTAGTACCATTTTCAGTTTTTGTACTTCTGTTTCAAGTGAGAACTGGATTCTATTAATTTCAAACCTATATACTGTTCATATATCTTGTAAATCCGACGTTTAATAATCTTGCCATCACTTTGGTAATCTTTCTGGCGGTCATTTTGAGTTTTCCATTCATTGCTATTTTCGCTAGTCTGCCATTATGCATTCGACTGATGCGGTCTCTCGAGCCTCGTCTTCTTATTCTGAGCGAGTGTTTGTCTGTCGAAAAGTATTTGAAGAAAACCTGGATACTTCGAATAGAATAAGGCTGCGTAATTGAATTTGCCAAAGTCAACCGTGGAGCAAATTAAAAAGTTCGTGACGTTAAAGCTACTACTAAGAAGCCGAACCTCCAGTACTTCAAAGAGCCGGAAGATCAGGATAGGTATTGAAAGTCGAAGTGCAAAAAATCCTCATGATGGATAACAAGACTTACTTTCCACTGAATCCCCACGACTTGCCCGAACGAATGTTCTACTATAGCGAAGCTCGACAAGAAGTTGACTTGAAATATTAAAGCAAACTCAAAGAGCAAAACCCAATAAAGTTCATGGCCTGGAAGTTCATCAACAATTTTGGTAACCATGCTGATCCGGCTTTCTTCCAAGGCCCTGTTTACATGACATCTATCCTAAAAAGTGAATAAAGAAGCGGTCGAACCTGTTTATTAAAGCACCACTAATCGAATGATGTACTGTTCTGTACAGATATAGCGCAATCTTTTTACTCTTTTATTTAGACTATTATAAGGCAACCTTTTTCATTTTTAAAAATTGGTTCAACACCTTTGTACCTCCCGTCATGTCGGTACCATTATTATAGTATTGACCACGAACATTTACAATTAGAAACCCATTTTTTATTTGATGCAATTTCCGCGCATATTTTTTGTGACTTGTAACAGCAATATAAACAGTTGTAAATTATACTACAGGGCGGTCCTATGCTATGCGCGATGCAGAGGGGCGACTAATCTGCCAATATAAAGAAAATAATCCTTTTATAGATAATAAATATTTATAATACAGTGAGAAAACGTAGCAACGTAAAACCTCATTTTGGTCAGTGTTAAATTGTGGCTCTTAAATATTTTGTTCATTTTGTTGAATACTACTCTAGCTTTCCCGATACGGATTTTTATTTCTTGCGAGTGATCCCATTGGTCGTTGATGCTTGTGCGAAGATATGTGTATTTATTCACTCGTTCAATACGTTTATGGGTGATTTCGATATGACAGTTTGGAATATTGGATTTACTAATTACCGTTAATTTTGTTTTAGTTATATTGATATCGAGCCCATATCGTTAACTACTCACTTTATCCATTAGAAGTTGTAAATCTTGAAGGATGTCAGTGAATATGTCCGTATCATCTGCATATCTAATGTTGTTCAATCTTTGACCATTTAAAAGAATACCCGATTCATTATTCTCCAGAGCTTCTCTGAATATTAGTTCGGAGTACATATTCAATACTAGCGGTGACAATATACATCCATGTCGTACACCTCGGCGAATTTTAATGTCATCTGTATGTTCTCCTTTTAAGGACACATAGGCAGATTGGTTCCAATATAAGTTAGTAATAGTTCTTAGGTCTTTGTCATCCAGTTTTATGTTTTTTAGAATCTCCACCATTTTTAATGTTGTACTCTGTCAAACGCATGTTACGTGTAGAATACGCCGCCTGTCGTAATTTCGAATTCAAATGCTATTTTCCCGCGTACCGCTTGTCTGGGACATTTGGCCGAGACAACTGCGATATGCATTTATCTGGGAAAAACCGATTGCAGGCTGCGACACGTTCTTCTTTGCTGGCAGCTTGAAGCGAGCAGTTCAGTGACGTTGCAATTCACGGGATGTTTTAAAAGGATTTTTGGTTGGCTTTATGTCGTGGTGATATGCAGACCCTTACGTTTTCGTGGCTTTGAGACCCCGAGCTTATCAAAGGACGATGTTTCCTTTGTTTCGGCGGATTTGTTAGTGATTGCACCCACGAGCTGTTTTTTTGTGCCAAAAACCACCTGGGGTGAGTAACTAGACGCGTTAGGAATCCTGTCTTTGGGTATTCTATTAGCACCTCCTTCATTTTTGCAGCAAGCAGCAGTACCAGGCAAAATGAGCGGCGGTTTTTAATCAGCCGCGACAGCGAAATTGTCCGACCCGGCCGCCACACTGAATTTGTCCCGTGTCTACGGCGACGTGCTGCAGGCACCTCAATCCCGTTGTAGCAGCGCCGTTTCGCGCTGAGAAAACACCACCTACGGCTGCAGGAACTCTTTGGCCGAGAGCTCGAAAATCGCGTTCAATTTCCTCCAGAACTGGGCTTCCAGGACCTTTTGCGGCTAAGTAGCTTGCGAAGCTGCTCGATTTTAACATGTTATAAATTTCTGTTTGTGTCAGAAACTGTGAGTATAGTTAGCGCATGCATTAATTAGTATAGAGCGTTTCGGCAATATCAATTCATACTATTTGTGTGTTGATAATTGTAAACTTGTTTTATGATATTTGCATGAAATTAAATGATCTTGCATTGCCAGTATACAGGGTGAGTTAGCTACGGTCAATGGCATTTATTTGGAGCTATCTTTCAGTAAGTGTGTTATTGCTGGGTATAGAGTTTACAATTTCTCGTTAGATCATTCCCCGTTATTTTCAAAAATTGTTGGCGCTCTGGGCATTCAGTAATTATTGTTCTACCGTTTCATTTTCGTTCTTAAGAACTACACGTTTCCGATAACGCTGAGCTGGCGGCCGGCATTTGCACCTAAGTGTACCTAATTTTATGTTGTCTTGGAAGATCGCACAGAATCTAATTTAGAAAGGCCTAACATGCCTTTTGGTAATCGATAAAACGCATGAATTTCTAGGTTCATATCCCTACATCTCTGAAAAAGTACCTGGATAATATAGAAAGCCTCACGTGTACCAATACCGTTTCTGAACCCGAATTGAGTTGGTGATATAGGTTCCTCACAGAGTTTGTAAATTCTTTTGTGTATTACTTTACAGAAGGTGGCTCATCAGATTTATTGTTCGGTAATCTCCAGAGAGTTTATCTCTAGATTTCTTAGGGAAAGTGATGAACTCAGCTCTATGCCACTGGCCAGGAATATCTCCAGAGTCATATATTCGATTGAAAATTGAGGGCAACTATTTGATACATCATCATCGAGAAAAGCTTTAGGAATTTTATTTCAGTGTTATCTGGGCAGGTACCATGCATGATACTCGGTCCTGTTAGACAATTTATTTGAGGAAGTTCTGGTCGGTTGTAGTGGAACAACTCTTGAAAGTACTTTTTCCAGATATCTCTAACTTCTTCAGTGCTAATAATTACAACCCCCTCATCATCAACCAATTTATTAATTTACATTTTCCCGTGTTGTCCAGTAATTTCTCTCACTTTTCTATTAATGTTGAAACTGTTATATTTCTGTTGTAGAGTTTCTATTTCTGTGCATTTTTCTCTTAGTTCATTGTCTTTTGCCTCTCTTATCATCATTTGGATGGTTTTATTGATGTTCTTATACTCATCTGGCTTCTCTTTTCCATCAACTGGAGGATTTCACTAGCCATCCAGGATTTATTTTTTATTATATCAGGTTTTAAAAGATCTACGTTTTCTCAGTTTTATTTTATGGTGTAGAGATATGGACTCTAACGGAAACAACGAGTAAAAGATTGAAAGCTTTTGAAATGTGGTTATATCGTAAGATGTTGAGGTTGTCGTGGATGGACCTTGTCACGAACGAAACTATTCTCCAAAGAATGCACAAAATAAGAGAAATTTTAATAACAATTAAAGAGAGAAAGCTCCAGTACCTGGATCATGTAATGAGGAACGAGAACAGGTTCAAATTACTGCAAAATATACTGCAGGGTAAGGTGTTTGGAAGGAGAGGTGTGAGAAGGAGAAGAATCTCCTGACTCAAGAATCTTCGAACCTGGTTCTTTATGACTACTACACAGCTATTTAGGGCGGCAGTTAATAAAGTGAAAACAACTAATATGGTTGCCAACATCCGGAACGGATAGGAACCTATACAACGTTATATTTTATGGAACTATTCTTAGCGCCCCAGGAGCGCTCTCGGATTAAGGCACCCTTAGCAACTCCCCCGATGCCAACATGTTCATACGTTTCTGTTTGGTTGTGAACTTGGCCTGCTGGATTTGGATCTGGTTGCCGAGTGAGAGTTCTCACTCACGACTTTGGGCTTCTTGACTTCCTTATCGCAGCACGCCTGGATTCTAAGGAAAGTCACTTATTTATATTCAAATGAGCATTTTCCAATTGAAAAATAAAGTGACCTGAATTAGTTTCATAATGTACGTTCTTGATATATTCTTGGTTATGACACTTTTGTCCTTCATTTGTCAATGCAGTAGCACTTTATATACCCGTGCCTTTTAACTCAATTAATAAACTGCTAAACTTAGATTTGCGTATTTAATAATATTTGTGTGGGAATTTCATAAAATATACCTATATTACTTTGGCACGTGAAATTTATATAAATGTTTCCTTTACCTACATATAGATATTAAAATAAACGTCACTGTATGTCTTGCTATTGCCGTGATAGATTATGTCTTAGAAAAGATTTTGGGTATAATAGGTAAATTTTTGAGAACTCACCTTTGAAGTTTAATCTTCCTTGGAAATTTTGATACTCCATAGTATTGGAGAAATTTACAATTAAATTTTTTGAATTATTGGTTATCTAAATTGGTGGCGCCTGTGTTTAGTTATATTCAGTTTAGTGTTAAGCCACTCCATTTTGCCAAAGCTTAGTTACCGGGCCCCTTTGAACGCAATGATCACAGGACTATTTTTGGGTATTTACAATTCGCTATCTGGCTTGCTTTGAAGGGTGTTATGATGGTCATTAGTTTAGTTTGGGGCTATTAATTGTTAGAGCGTTCAACGGATAACATTACCTGTATTATATATTGCTTTCGCTAAATAAAAAATATGCTTTAAGTGAAGCCATTATCAAATTCTAACCAAGATATGAAATTTATAGGTATACAGCACATTTCACATTAATCTCAAAATATTGCAAAATTATATATAAAATAATAGAAAACAGTTACCGATTATCCATCAACCAGAAAAACCAAAATTCTAAATTTTATTAAAAATTAACAACACGAAAGCTTCGGCTATCACATATCACGTATGATTTTTTTTTTAAATCTTCTTTGCTATGTGTGAAAATTTAAAAAAAAACACTTTTATCTGCGGGGGTTATTTCGTTTTAACATACAGAGTAAATTACTCATTATATTGTAGCAAAATTATTTTTAAACAAAAGGATCCATTGGTACCTCAAAATGGGGTTGTATATCACAGGAGAGATATTAAAAACACCAAACCTTCCCCATGTATCACGTTTAATGTAAGCAAAAGCTAGGTTAATACAGCAGCGACATGTTTCGACTAAAAAGTCATCATCAGGCTAAATGTTAAAACAGTAGTTAAAAGCTAGGTAAAAGCGTAATTAAGTAATGCAGAATTGGACCTTGAGGAGCAGCATGTGTTAAGCCATATGTACCACATCACATGAAAAATTACAGACCTAAGCGGTCGTAAAAGCGCAAAAATTACATGGAGAAATTCTTAACAAACTAGTTAAAAAATATTTAAAACATATTTAAAAATTAAAACCAAAGTAAAGCTACCATGCTTCGTGAGGCGAAGTAAGATTCTTTCTCTATCTTACTAACATAACAGGCTACCAGATATCCTTGACATTATTCTGCATAAAAACCTAACTCTACCAATAACTCAGACAATACTCACGGACTCACGACTGATTAGGCTAGTTAAAACTGAACTAGACCAATTCAGAATATCTTCTTATCAACGCCACATAGAATCCCTTGATCCTGGGGCTCCCAATATGTGGAAGGCAACTAAAAGGATTTGAAAACAATCAGTCCTAATTCCACAACTCCGATATGATGGTTGTACGTATTCAGAAGATTCTGAGAAGTGTGAGATATTTGCAGACCAGCTGGAAAAAACGTTCACCACTCCTAACCCAAATGATACTAACCACCCTGAGCAAGCTGAATTAAACAAAGAAGTCCCTCCCGATACAACAAAAATTGATCCAATATCGCCATCAGAATTAAAGATATATTAAGAAAGAAGAAAGCTCCAGGAATAGATCTTATACCCAATGCTGTACTAAAAAACCTACCAGATAAATCCATTTGTTATCTAACAGCGATATTCAATGCATGCTTAAGAAGCGGATATTTTCCTATCGCTTGGCGAAGAGCAATAATTCTGATGATTCCAAAACCTGGAAAACAGCATTACAACCCTGCGAACTATCGCCCAATTAGACTGCTATCCACACTTTCAAAACTTTTGGAACGAACCATACACGCACGGTTAAGCATACACTTGGAGGCACACAACGTTATTCCAGAATTTCAGTTTGGATTCCGTAGTTCTCATGCAACAACACACCAGCTTCTTAGACTCACAGAGTTAATAGAATAAGGCGTTGAAAACAAAATGCACACGCTCGTTGCATTTGTTGATGTGGCGAAAGCCTTTGATCGGATATGGACTGACGGGCTCATTCACAAAAGTGATAATGACGAATATTCCAGCTTACTTACTCAAGGTAATAACTTCATTCCTGTCCGCTAGGACCTTTCAAGTAAGAGTTAATTCCTTCACCTCATCGATCCGTCAAATTAACGCTGGGGTCCCACAAGGATCAATCTTGGGCCCCACACTGTTTAATATTTTTATGTCTGATATTCCCTCCCCATCTGGATCAAGCCTAGCTATGTACGCTGATGACACAGCGATCATCAGACAAGATTATGATATTACTAATGCAGCCTCCAATCTACAAGAAGACCTAAACAGACTTAATTTATGGTTTAACAAATGGAAGATCACCGTAAACGCTAACAAATGTGAAGCAAAAATCATTACGCTCCACCTATTCCCAGATCCCCCAAATTTACTTATCAACTGCGATCCAATGGAATCCAGTAGACAGTGCAGTGCAATATCTTGGTTTATGCTTTGATAAGAAACTAAATTGAAATTTTCACATTAACAAAAAAACTTTCAGAGTCATATGCAAGACTGAGCTCGCTCTATCCAACAATCAATAAAAAGTCGCCCATCAAAATTAGATGTGGCACTTTAATCTATATGATAAGACCTATATTTACCTACGGTTGTAGCGTGTGGAGCGCAACATCTAAGACCAATCTGAAAAAACTTCAAATCCTACAAAATAAAGTCATGAGAATGATAACTAACTCAGAATGGTTCGTCAGAAACTCGCAGTTGCACAGGGAAACCGACATCCCAACGATTGAACAACACATCAGGATAATTTCAAGAAAATTCTACAATAACATCAACCAGTGCGATGTGCTAACTTCTATAAGTTAGGTAAAAATCAGTGCACACTAGGCTTAAAAGAAAACTACCCATAGACCTCCTAAGCAGTGACAGTGAATAAAGCCATAATTAATCACAGTGTAAGCTAATCAACAATAACGAGATGAACTACCGTACATTGTAAAAGTGATCAAACAAATGACTTTAGTGAGTAGTGCGCTTAGTTCGAAAAACTTACGAATGAACTCTGCCGTGAATAGCAGTTGATGCTGGACTGGCATTATATCAGAATAAAAATTTTTTTTTAACTAGTTTGTTAACAATTTCCCCACGTAATTTTTGCGTTTTAACGACCGCTTAGGTCTTGTAATTTTCCATGTGACGTGGTACATATGGCTTAACACATGCTCCTGCTTAAGGTCCAATTCTGCATTACTTAATTACGCTTTTACCTAGCTTTTAACTACTGTTTTAACATTTAGCCTGATGATGACGTTTTAGTCGAAACATGTCGCTGTTGTATTAACCTAGCTTTTGCTCACATTAAACGTGATACATGGGGAAGGTTTGGTGTTTTTAATATCTCTCCTGTTATTTTTAAAGCAATAAAATTTCGCCCAAAAGCAGGCGCGTAGGAGCGTTTTCTAGAGTGCGGGGGCCATTCTAATTTCAATAAAGGCTTCTAACTTGATCCATTAATACGAGCTATAATATTTCCGATTTCCTGATTACCAATTTTTTGTTTAATACTATAATAGTATATTTTTAGTCACTGGTTACTTAATAAGTACTATTTTATTTAAAAAACACTGTACCATAAAAAATTAATTAAACAATGAACAATTTTTGATCAGATTTTCACATAAGCAAAGAATACACATGAATAAGCAAACTTAAATGAGTATACAACTAGTTTTCAAAAAATAAAAAAGGTGTAAATAAAGATTAGAAATATCATAAATTTATGTAGCCTATGTCTTTATACTAATACACCGGATAACTATGTTAAAATTTAGTTATCTTATTATATTGTCCTGTAATTGGATTTTTTGTTGGACAAATTTAATTAAAATAAAATTAAAATAAATAAAATAAAACACAAATACAAAAATAAAACACAAATACAAAAATAAATGCAATTAAGAAACTATCATTTAGAAACCTGTACCAAAAACAGAAATTCTAGTTGGTAAAGCACCTACGAAATCGTTTACAAGATCGTCTCGATCTACATGTTCTACCTCCTCTACAGTGTCCGCCAAAAAGTCGGCATAATATGGGAAACATTTTTATTTTTGATTTTTCAAAAAACTTCTTACATCAATAATTTGTGCTTGACTAAAAACCTATTTAGCCTCTATCATATATACCGAGCGATTTTTATTTATTTAGAAAATGGAATTTTTCGAAATTGTCAAAATCTAAAAAGTGCTATTTTTCGGAAATTAAGTAAGATTTCAATGAGATTTTTTTAGAATTTGGTATTTTTAGTTAACTGAACAATTTCAAGGCCAGAAAATACCTAATTTTTGAAACTTTAGCTAAAAATTAATTTTTAAGTCTTTAAAATATTTTTTCAAAATTTCAGAGACCAAGACTTAATATTAAAATTCACTTTTTTATTTGAAGACTTTCAAGACTTATAATTGGCAAAAATAATATAAAATATTAACTACCTCTTTAGATTTTGTATTATTTAGCAAAAAGTAGAATGTTTGCATAATTTTTACGTTTTTTATGCAAGGTAGTTTTTAGGAGAAATATTTCTCAATTCTAATTAATATCTATTTAAATGGTTTCTAGAAACACTAATCTAGCCCTATTAATGAATTACTGTTACAAAAATCCTGTAAAGGTTCTTTTACAGGAGATTTTTCTTGATTCAATTATATATTGTAAAAAGTATCAGACAACACCGATTACTTTCTGGAATAGTGAAATTTAATATCGCTCACTCGGCGGCGATAAAAAATAAGACGATCTACAGACGGGGGGGGGGGGTGTTCGTTACACTTCAAGTTCATATATGTTCATGTTAGTGGTTATATAAATACGTAAAATTATAAATTATGATGAAACTAGAAAAAGATATTTTCGAGGGGGCCAGGCCCCTCTGAAAATTATTTGAGGGGGCCATCGGCCCCCGTGGCCCCCGCGGCTCCTACGCGCCTGCCCAAAAGACGAACCAACCATAATATTTTACTTAAAAAAGACAACGAAAGAAAAACCCAAGCTTCAACTTAATTGAAGTGGGAAACAGATTCCTAGACTGTACCAACGCGAAAAACCGTGTAGAAGTTTACAGAGGCCTCTCATCGGCCTATTCCTAAAAATACCGTCATGTGGTTGGGTTTGCAGCAGCTCGTGCGCCGAAATGCGTCATTTAGTAGTAACTGCCACGTCACAGGAATCCGGTCTGACGTCACGGCTGCGGTCGCGGTAGCCAACTGACTGCACTTAATTTTAGATTGGCACGTTGTCTGTCGCATGATTTGATTCGCATTATTCAGCTCCCGAAAAATGGGTTTATTTACGAATCGCTAATGTGTGGAAAAGGTTTGAACATTACGCCAGCCCTAATTCGCGCGAAGTTTATTTGCTCTAGATCGAGTTTGACGTTTCATGTTGTTCTAATGAAGTGGTTTACTTTGGGATTTTCATAAAGTTAATGGCTTCTAAACTCAATTTATAATTTGCCGCTAGATTGAGGGCTTACTCAAAGTCGGCGTTCTTTAATTAACTGTTAATTTAACTTTTGGCCCCTTAAATATTGGATTAATCATAATCGCAACGACCGCATTTAAATTAAAATACTAAGATCACATTATTATGTAATAATCCCGCCAAATTTATGACAGATATATCAAGCACGAGGTCCACAATGCAATCAAAGAAATACAACGAGCTTGCTGGGGGAATAATTATGTATGAAAAGTAGGATAGAGCCTATAGAGTATGCAACCTTTTCTTGTCGATAAACGAATGATGCCGCTGAACACCTGTTAATATGACATTGATATAAGTGCCCAAGCCTGCAGCTGTTAGTGATGCTCACGAAATTGCTATATTTATCATAAATTTACAGAAAGAAAGGAAAAGAGCATAAGTCATTTTAAAGCCAAGATCGAAGAAGAAGAAGGGTACTCTAGTCCATTAGGATTGAGCAACAGAAATGATCGAAAAGATCGCATGTTAAAATTTTGCTCTGTGTTATCTCCGTTCAGATCCCCAGCAGAACTTAAACACTACGTTACAAGAAATCGTATCGATTGCATTTTGATTAACAAAAAATTATTTTCAAAGACGGCCATGTACGATATAATAAAAGCAGTGGGAATTCAAATTTGTATTTGTGCCGCTATAAATCCAACTCCCAGCACGCAACGGGCACATTTAACAAAGAAGACTGTAGTCGCACGCAGCCTCTGTTAATAGTTGCAAGTGCTGATGACCCGAAATTGTAGTATGCGAATTTTTCCAGGGCGCTACACATGAATTGCGAACAACTTAAAGGAGCTTTTCAGTTAGTAAATGCTGCACACAGTTGTAAAGTGCAGCAAACAAGCGTTTTCCAGATGTACTAGTGAGTACACAAATTTGTGTTATATTCAAATCGTCCCTTTAGAGACAGCGATTTGTTCGGCGTTAGAAGGAGATTTTGTCACAAGACGTGACGTCACTTAGACAAGCGGCGGCGAAGACAACAATCTTGCGTTGTACTGCCGAGACCGATAATTCAATCGAAGTGTTACGATTTGCGTTCTTTAATGAAATGAACTATGTAGGAATATACTGTACTTTAGTTAGCTGTAAGCCATCTGTATAATATTTTAAGGTAAAATTCGTAGGAAAAATGTCATATTTAAATTACAACAAGCGGATGTTTAGAAACGTGCCTTTCGTTTGGGAAGCTGGAGATATTCCAATCTCACGAATAGATTAGAGTAAGTTTATGCAGGGTTTACTTCATAAACCGAAATATTGAGTGATGTATATGACCGGTACGTGATCAGAAGAAGCAACGGTTGCAACTCGATCATAAAAATTATTTGCAGCTGGGACCAAATGCTTTTAGTAGAATTTTAATCCTTTATAGCGGTAATTTACGAAGGGTTTGAGCAGGCCACATTTCACCGTGGGAAAGCCTCAAACTTATAAAATTCATAGAACTATTATGAACTGTCACGTCCGTATGTACATGCCAAAAGTTCAAAATTTAGACCAGCTCTGATAGGTTATTGGGAACTTTGTAAACGCCCACCGAGCTTTCTTGGTGAAAATGGACTTAGAATTTAGTTAGTTAATAAGAAGATGTAAATACGTAACGTTAAGAAACAACGCTATTAAACTTAAGTGTTCTGTAAACGGCAGAAAAATAAATGCAAGTGTTTCTACTTAAATGTTCTTATTAATCTCGCAACAGTAGCTTTGGTCTTCGTGTCCGAGTGTGTTTTAACTAAAAGGATTGCCAGTCACCCCGACTTTAGGCGTCTCGCAATAGAAGACATGCCGTTTTCAGGGGTACGGCGAACAGTTACAGGTAAACTCTTTTCGGGCCAGGAATAAAGTTGGGTTCAACTGCGAGCGTTTGTAAGCGCTAAGGAATTTCGTAATTTGGTTATTGTACATGATATTTTACATGTTCTAGTGTTTATCTTTTTATTTGTGTTTTGAAGTCGATAGATTGATGTAAGAAAACTAGCTTTTCTTGTACATTCTTTAAAGAAATTTTCAGTTTGATACAATACTACAGGGAAACCAGATTCCTAGTTTGGCAGATAGCAATTTTTCATAAGCCACTACCTGATATATTAAACAAGTTTCACCTTCGCTGTGCTAGCGTTTTCTTCTTCCTGTTAATATAGGCTGAGAACCTGTTACTTCCACACAATGAATGCGGTTTTATAAGCCATCTTAAGCTGCGCCCAGGGTAGCTGGCTAGCCTAACCCCTTGAATTAAGGAAGAATGCCCTCACAGGGGTTACGACTACCAAAGGTGTTCGTATGATGGCCGGAGAGCGTTCTATATTACCAACGTCCGGGTGTGGGGCTCGAACCCACCACCTGTCGACTGCTGCGTATGCACTTTACCAGCCAGCCACATGCTCTCTCTGGCTGGCTCGGTTAAGAGTTGATCCTAGAGGCTAGATCAAGTGGTTGAAACTGGTTGACTGAGCTCGACTCCCCTAGTTTTCTTGTGCTAAACGCTCCACTATTTAAAGGGGCCGCTTTCATTGTATTCGCTTCCCTCTAAGCCAATTGGTTAGCTGGTGGGAGTGTTGGTATATTTCCATTAGAGTGACGGAATCACGAGGTTGATTAGCCAACGCGTCGAATTGGCAGTTTAATTTTAATAGTTCTGAGTTGCTGAAAAATAAATAAGAATTTTGATACCACACACGATAGGATTACTATGATATTTCTATGGTGATTCTTTATTCGTTGATAGCCTCCACGGTTATATATTTCCGGGTCCTTTTTAATCCGTGCTTAGTCAATCTGCTAGCTTCAGTGTAGGCATTGTTTTTGCCCGATTTTTTCGCGTGTATAGATACCTCGCATGAGGCTGATGGATTTAGGGAAGTGTTAATTATTAATTAATTTGGGAATATCAACATACTGAAAAGTTACGGCTTTCTTTGAAACCAGCGCGGGTGTGGCGATAAAGATTTCTTTGTTTCAGGAGTGCCGTTAGTCGTAAAATGCAACGGTCGTTGAAGTCCTGTTTTATTTCTTGTAAGGAATCAAGGAATGTTCGGCCATTGAATTTTTAATATTCTGTTTGATTTAAAATGATGCTTAAACCTAGGCTGTCGGCACGTATCAAGGTTACCTATTAAAAAAGCTTCGAAAACTTCGGAGAGAGGTCAGTGCTAGCTCCCCTTGACAGGACATCTAAACCGCTTACGAATCTGTTCGCCAGGGACTTTATATATTGACAATAAAGCTTAAATGGGGAAAATTCTGAACGGGGTAATAAGAGGCCGAAAATATTAGAAGATCGTCAAGAGAATTGGAAAAATGAAACCAGATTGACCTACCGAAGGTTGGAGAGTGGCCAGAGGTGAGTTTTGCTTCTGAAATATTTGCATATCCTGGCATAACCAGATTATTTGCAGATACGTTAATGCTGATAAAAAATTTCCAAGATATCAAAAAACTCAAATCCACATATCGTACAACTTTGCAAAATTCAATCACACAGCACCAGAAGCAAGCTCCCCTAGATGGCTAGAGGGAATTGCTTCCTCTGTACAGGAAGTCTTTTCCAAAAATCTCAAAAACTTTGGTCACCAAGATTTTCAAAAATCCACACAGCAATGGACCAAGAGGATAGACAACCGGATACAAAGCAATGAATAGCTAGAAGCTCTAGACAATTCCTAAATAAATAGCTTCATTTTAAGTCAAGCATAATTTACAGGTAACAAACTCCAAGTGTGAACCACGCAAGAAGCGAAAAACTTTTGCAAGGGTAAGAAATAGAATAGCATTGTAACTTAACGTTGAGTTCACCTACAAGCATAGATTACTTTTCTATTCTGTTTGTTCAAGGTATTCGTACTACGCATCTTGAACAGTAAAAGCAATATGAATTTAGGGTAATGGATTTTACCTTTTGATGAAAATTTTGAGGACTACTGCCCTTACAAAACAAGCGAAAATTTCAACCTATTATTATTTGAAATAAAATGGCTAGAAACTTGCTTGCTTCTGCCGTTCTGATTGTGTCAGATAATCGCATCATCGATATTAGTCGATTTAAGATGATTTTATTTTTCTTAAGATGGCTAAAAGAAAGGCGCTCAGTCTACTACAACGTAGCATCAAATTAACTAGAAAGTTAGTTTTTCATTGTTTGAGGCAGTCAGGTTCTAGATATGAATCAATGTATAACTACCACTGCGAGATTAAAATCATAGATTTTACATGTAGAAAACAAGTTCGAAAACTGCTCCCATTATGACTTAAACAAAGCATTAGGTCGGAAAGAAAATCGTTTATTCCGTGTGTATATATGTAGGAAGCAGTTACACAATCGGCGTTAGTTGATTTAGATCAACCGTTAAGGTGATTCTGATTTGACTTTAAGTACTAGGAAGTCACTTATGTTTATCCTTGTATTTGTTTAAGCTTTAAGGGATACATATTAATCGATTCAGAACTACCACTACGAGTGTTATGCAGTGGATTTTTTAGAACGAAAATATGGAGAATCTCAGGATGTCACAAACGAGTTCAATCTGTTATCATATGGTGGAAATTTACTAAAACAAAACGCTTAGTAGTTTTGCTATTACCGTATGAGTGTTTAAAACGAGTGAAAGATTTAAAACGGCGTTAAAGTTCTGAACATCAGAGAATGAAGAACTGCAGTACATAAACAACCTAATGTCTTTAAAGAACCAATTGACTGGTAGCAATCAAATACATAAACCATGAAATCTGTAGAAACATGCAGTTGAACCCAAGTAAAAATCAATAAAAATTGCTGGATGTCTGATTGAACAATATACAGGGTGTTTAAAAAATACATTCGGATATTTTACCCAGTTATAGATCTCATCAATACAAACAAAACTGCCCTAATAAACATAGGTCCAGAAACGCTTCGTTTCCGAGATATAGGGCGTTAAATTTTTTTTTATTAGTTTTTATGTTATCTAAAAATGCTTTGAGAGATTTGAATGAAATTTTTACAGTTCATTTATAACTTTATAAGGTATCTTTTGGACCTATTACAGTTGATGTAGTAATTCCAAGGGCATGCCCACGGGGCATATCGATTAGGGTTTTTCACAAAAAAATAACGCCCACGAAACTTTTGCAATTTTTATATATTTTTTTAATAAAGCAACGAAAAACTTTTTTGTCTCTTGAGATTTTTTCCGGATCTCGCTTCGTTTTCAAGAAAAAAATTAAAGCCAATATTTTTGCACGCCCCTGAATCTGTTACGACAAAAACTAAAATGCTTCATTATCTAAAAACCCCTTAGCCGATTTTAGTAAAACTTTGAAGGTTTACTGGTGTTATTAATGATCATGTTTTGGCACACTTAGATTTAAATTATTTATTCCAGAGGTGGCTGGGATTTTTTTAAAACTTTAACACTCTTTATCTCAGAAACAAAGCATTTCCGGACCCATGTTTATTAGGACTTTTTTGCTTGTATTGATAAGATCTATAAGTGGGTAAAATATCCGAAAGTATTTTTTAAACACTCTGTGTAGAGAATAAGAGAAAGAGGAGCAGTCAGGAAATCAAATCTATTAGCAGTAAAAATAAAACATGCTAACCTAATGATCAAGCACTCATGCAGAAGAAGCCAAAACAGCTATACCAATAAGGTGTGCGAAAAAAAAAATAAGTGATTAGTAATAAGCTATAGGAGCTCTTTTAATTTTCTTCTTTTGAAGTTTGAAGCAATGCAAGATCAAAATAGTAACACAATTAAGAGGGCTCAATTAAGAAGTAGTTCAAGTCTGACGTATTTCCAACCTACATAATAACTAATAACTATTGAGCTACCAAGACATACGATAGTAAAACAACCATAATACAAGCCTTCTATCTTGAGAGCTATAAATAAGGTCAGCAATCAAAGATTCCCTGGTAGAAACGAAATTACAGCATAGACTACTATAAAAGCAATATAAGATATCGGCATAATACACATAATATATGCCTAAAAATATAACAGTCGGAAAAGTAGCAACAGGGGTGCTGCGAATCAGTGTTCACACTAATGCAAAAAAGTGCAGCGTGAAAATTATACAACGGTGGCACTGATTTTTAACATTAGCAAGGTTCTGCTTATCTTAAATAAAAGATTGAACTCATACCATCTACCATAGGGACCATCCTTTTTGTTTTGTAATATGGGCTTACAGGTTACTGCACGTCGAGCTAACCACTCCATCTTGGAGAGCTCTCACTGACTTAATGCAAAACTTTGGAAAGTAACCATCAACAGTCTACAAAGCTCAATGATACTGTATCCCTGCGAAGGGCACAAGGGATGAAGAGAGAGATAGGGTGAGGTTACGTTATTAATATTAATTGATTTAAAATAACCATTCTTCTTCTTCTTTAACCTTTTCTTCAGGATCATTCTTGAATGTAGCTTGTTTCTAATTCAGAGCATTCACTCACGTAGACCAGGAATATTCAAAGTAACAACCAACAGTTTACTCATTGCTATTGCACCTCTCCAAAGAGCACAAGAAAAGAAGAGAGTGCGAGAGAGATGGACAAACAGAAAGAGAGAGAGTGAGAGAGAAGTGTGCGGATCATGCTATTAACATGAAATAATTTGACTATGTGCCACTCTTCATCTACTTAGGCCTTCTCTTCAAGGCATTCTTGGATATAGGCCTTTCCTCACCCAGAGACTTCTCTCACTTAGCCCAGAACTTTGGAAAGTAATCATCACCAGTCTACATAACTCCATATTACTATACCCCCTACAAAGTGCAAAAGGAATGAAGACAGACAGAGAACTTTCTTAATTAAGAACAATTGTATGAGATTACGTTACTAACATTAATTCATTTAGAATTACTATTCGTCTTCTTTTTCTTTTGCCTTCTCTTTAAGAACAATTTTGGGCATAGGGATTTCCCAACTCAGAAATATTACTAAGGTATTCAAAGACTTTGCAAAGTAGCCAACACTAGTCTACATAACTTAATGTCACTATATCTCCGCTAAGGGCTCAAATAGTGAAGAGATAGAGAATTGTATGAAACTACGCTGTCAATATTAACCGCCTTAGAATGATCATTTTTTTTCTTTTCTTGTAGCTTTCTTTTCAGAATTATTCTTGAACATAGACTTTTTCAAATTCTGATATGTGACTCACTTACCCCAAACTGTTGGAAAGCAACCTACAACAGTCTACAAGCTCGATGTCGCTATACCCGTATGAAGATCACAAGGAATTAATAGAGACAGAATTGCATTACGTTGAGGTTACGCTGTCAATATTATTTTTCTTCTTTTCTAGCTTTCCCTGCAGTATTATTCCTGAATGCAGGCTTCTCCTAATTCAGCTCTTTCACTCACTTAGTCCAGAACCTTAGAAAGTAAGAATCATAGACTAGCATAGCTCGATGTTAATATACATTTACGAAGAGTACCAGAAATGAAGAGAGAAAGAATTGTATCAAGTTAGGCTACTTACATTAATCGATTTAGAATTACCAGTATTCTTCTTCTTCTTTGGTCTTCTCATCAGGACCAACCTCCGGGCATAAGCCCTTCCCTATTCAGAACCTTTACTAAGCTAGCTAGCTAACAGTTTACATAACTCAATGTCACTATACCCCTGCTAGGGGCACAAATAGTGGTGAGAGAGGAAATTGTATGTAGTTTCGTTCTTAATGTTAACCGGCTTTGAATGATTGTCCTTTTTCTCTCTCCTTGCCGAAGACTTTGGAAAACAACCATCAACAGTGTACATAATGACTGTCATTATACCTCCTACTAAGGGCACAAAGGGTAAAAAGAGAAAGAGAGGTAATTGTAGGAAGTTACGCTGTCAATATTAACCGCCTTGGAATAATAATTAGTTTTCTTCTTTTTTTGTCTTTTCTTCAGGATCAATTTTGGATGTAGGTTATTCCTAATTCATCTATTACACTCACTTGGATTATAACTTTAGAAGGTAACCATTAACAGTCTACATAGCTGAATGTCACCATACCCCTAGGAAGGATATAAAGAATAAAGAGAGCAAAAATTCTATGACGTTACATTGTTAATGTTAATAAATTTCAAATTACCATTCTTCTTCCTTAGCCTTCTCTTCCTGTCGATTCTTGAACATAGGCCTTCCGTAATTTAGCATAAAATCAAGAACATTGGTCGATTTCATTGTGAAAGACAAACATATATGACAAACTATGTTTATTTCTGCCTTTCTATTTGTATGAGATCATATTGTCAATAGTCATAGGGCCGGTTGCAGAAAGCAATGTTAAGTCTGGTGTTAGCTAACGCGACGTCAAAGTGAACAAAAACGAATCAAATCCCAAATGCTTATGGTAACTAATACATTAGTAAACAAAATTTGATGCGATTTTGTTCACTTTGACGCTATGTTAGCTAACACCAGACTTAACATTGCTTTCTGCAACCGGCCCATAGAGAATTTAAAATTGACGATCGAAAATTTTAATACCAGTGAGAAGCCACTTGTAGCAACATGCTTTCCTTTTACTTACTGCATAATTTAAGAGCTGCACAAAGAACTCAGCGAAGCCTTCTCCAAACGCAAGTGCAAACTGCTGAAAATTCTTACGCAAACAAAGCCGCTAAATATTAAGCGCTGAAAGGAATATTTTTGCAGACTGCTGTTTTATGAGTTCTCTGAAAGCGATTCGACTCCGCTGATGTTTTGCATGCTTTTATTGCTCGAGCGGGCTCCTTACAAACTTTTACAATATTTTTATTGCTGTTCCGGAATTTCCTCGTTACGAGAACTGATGTGGCGATAAAGGCGTGCAATCTTAGGCTGAAATTTGCGATTCCTTGCTTACAATGCCCGGTATTCTATGCGTATACACCTGAGCGTAAGGACCTACCACGGATGGGCAGCTCTAAACACTTATAAAGAGCAAAAAACAGTTGATTTTTAATCATTATTACAATTCACATTCTATAAGATTATAAAAAAATATATAGTAGGTTATACATATAATTCTAGACAAAAACAAACGAGGAAGAAGCACACTCACACGACTGAATCCACTGTACACCGTACCATCTAGCTGTACAGGGTTATTCATTATAAATTAGCCACCCCTTATCATCGTTATTATTGCCTATAGAAAAAAAAGTTTTAAATAAAAGTTATGTGGTTATAACTGAATTTTGTTAAAATGCTATCAAAAGTACAGTGGCATGCATAATTAAGGGGATACAAAAAAGTAATATATTTTTTTAAATGGAACACCCTGTATATTATTAAATTTTTGGAATGATCTTTCTTTCCTGATTTCAAAAATATACCATATGTTACCCTTACCTTATACCGTTTTTGAGTTATTAAACGTCAAATATCTTAGTTAAACTAGTTAACATTATTAAATATAACAAAGTTTTATTCAGAAAATTTAAATATAAATAAATGATAACTAATTTTTATTATTTCATTAAAGAAATGTCACTTATCAAACAAAATAGTTGCATTTTCATAGCTTACTTTAATAATTCCTATTTACAGTAACTAGTTTAACTAAGATATTCAACGTTTAATAACTCAAAAACGGTATAAGGTAAGGGTAACATATGGTATATTTTTGAAATCAGGAAAAAAAGGTCGTTCCAAAAATTTAATAATATACAGGGTGTTCTATTTAAAAAATATATTACTTTTTTGTATCCCTTTAATTATGCACGCCACTGTACTTTTGATAGCATTTTAACAAAATTCAGTTATAACCACATAACTTTTATTTAAAACTTTTTTTCTATAGGCAATAATAACGATGATAAGGGGTGGGTAATTTATAATGAATAACCCTGTACATGTGGTAACAACAAGGGTATTTCGTTCTGAGATAAGTACCACTCCTCAGCTCATATCCGTAGCAATATCGTGGTCAAATCTAATAAAAAAATAGTAAATAGAAATGATTTTGCCGGTAATAGTAGTTTACTTAACAATTCTCGAAAGAGTAAGTCTACAGGACGCCTAGGCACATTTCAGACCGACGCCGAAGGGAATTTCCGGATAAGTTGCGTACATTCTTTGGGCACCTGTGTTTCTTCTTAATTTTATTGAAATATTGAAACATTACAATAACAAACAAAGCATTATACCTTAATAGAAACGTCAAATTTTCAAAATAGTCCTGTAGAGTAAAATTTTCAAAATCGTCCTGACATGAAGTGCTTTCCGGCCTAAAAATGGTACAGTAATGCTTGATTTTCAGAAAGGGTGCTTAAAAAATTTTTTGTTTTGGCAATGTCACAAGACAAAGTAACTTGATGAAACTCCCGAGCTGAAGGTCGAAAGCTGGGAAATTTGTCAAAATTAGTTTGTCGAGGGACGTTGCCAAAACACAACCAATCTTGAGAAAAAAAAATCCGAGCAAAAGCATGACCCCGAAATAAATTTTGTGGACTATCTCCCAAATATCGGTTCATGTTGTATCAGTATTCAATGAATGTGACATTTATACTGATGCACAATGACCGTTTAAATGACATGTTTGAAGTACCACCTTAATGAAAACAACATAGATACAAGTGGTAAAAAAATTGATAAAATCCCAAGGAAAGATTTTGATTTTTTACCTCTGTAAGAACACGTGATTGGTTGAATTTTGAAAACTCAAGGCATTTGATTGGATAATAAAAAATGCGGAAAATAGTCAGTTCCAAAAATCAAATTCAAGGAGCGCCAATTAATGGGTATGTATATAATGCGTTTACAAGTTGGTATCATAATATTCATGGCGTAGTGGCGAAAACATTCACTATCAGATGTCCCTAACAGGGGTTTCTGAATAATGTAGATGTAGATGTAAATATAAGCAAATTTTTGTCACACTTTCAATATATGAATGTGTGTATGGGTTCTGCTCCGAGAAAATAATTCGAAAACCTGTCATGACACTTGAAAACTACAAAATACACACAGCTATTTTATGTAATTTTAAAAATCAGGCAGGACTGTGGTACAATTCCTGAAGGATAACGAACAATGTCAGAAGATCATTTTAGTGGACTATAGCTGCCAAGTGTACACAAAAAAATGATACTGGAAAAAGAAATGAGCTAGAAGATGAGGTCATAAAAGTATCTGCAGTATATTTGCGAAAACTGATGATAATTCAACGTATAATTTTTTGTAATTTCTAAAAAATGAAATAAAACTATAATAATAATAGTATATAGATTTTTGCCTCCTTTTAACTAGAATCCTGACTATGCCTTTGCCTGAGAACCTATGTATAATGAGGTGTGCATTTTTTGGTTATTTGTTAACATAATTTGTATTTCAGCCTGCAGCAGGGGTTACGATGATGTTTCACTCTTCCTGGGACATCCATTATATGTATAACAAACAGATAGTTTATCAAATTATATCACCTTACTCTGGCGTTCCACACGTATTCAAACACAGATATAGTAGAGGTAAACTACAACTAGTAAAGTCAAAGAAAAAAGTGAAGTAAATTTAACAAACCAAAGTGTTGTTGTGAATGCATCCTCCTCGAAGTTTCTAGTTCGCGAACTGTTTCGGACTCTCACATTTAGTTTTTTAATTTGACTGAAAAAGGCAGAGCAGCTGTTGACATACCTAGATATCTGAGAGGACCATACACTATAATTCCTGTTCTTTCAGTTTTATGGACACTCCATGCACTTGGTACTTCATAAAGCTAATTAACTGGATCTTGTTTTGAGTTATTAGCTTGTAGGAGTTGGAGCAGAGCCAAAAATCCCAGCAATTTGCATGAATAGTAGTTATTGGACACGATTAAGGGGTACGTGTAACGGCCAGCATCACACTTCGCCCTAGCACAATATTGAAGGTTTTAGCATTAGGTGGCTACAGGATAAAAATGTCCTTGGCGGTAAACAGGGATATTTTGATATTGCATAATGCAGCGACTAAGACATAGGCTAAAAATATACCTGAAATGGCATTTTACGCCTCGCAGAATCTAAACTTGTAATTTATGGTGCACGCTATGGACTAATAGCCCAACAAAAAGAAGAAGAAAGTATTGGCAGTTCATAAAATTACAGGCTGGGTAAAATTACCACTGACCACTAGCCTGAAAGTTCTCGTCGCACTGCAACTATCCTGCTGGGTAAGTTTCACGTACTTTATGAAAGGGGTCACTATGACGGCGTTAAACTAAAAAGGTTTTAAATAGAAGTATGTCACCTATATTTTCGATTTCGCTTCCTACCGATGCAAAAATAGCCGGTGCACCAAGGACGAGCAGTTGAGTTATACTCGTCCGTCTAAATTTGGAATTCATTACCGCGCGGTGCGGTTTTAGCTGCACCATCTGATTCTGTTTTTTGTTTCTTCTGTAAACAATGCCTTGATGTTTTTGGTCGACACTTATTTAAACAAAACTGGTCGGTTTAGGATTATTATCTAATAATTTTGGATATACCGAACAGATGGCACAATATTGCAATCAGAAGAAAATAACGATTCAATTTTCTAAATAAAAAGAAAGAAATCAATGGCCTCACAATAACCTAGTGCTTACCCATGGGACCTTTTCAAACACAACTAAATATTTAACGCTTCTGTTGAAACAAAAGTATTTATAAGTAATACATTTTGTTCCAATTTGAATAATACAGTATTCCCTTTATTTCTCTTCCATGCTTTTTCTATGGTTCCCCAGCTTGTTTTTAGCTTCTTTCTTTTTTTACTTTCTTCGAGGTTGCACTTTAGTATCCTTCCACGGTTCTTCCTTTTCTTTTAAGGTAACGTATGTCCTAGCCTTCCACATTTTTTCCTCTATTTCAGTGTTGGTGACCTCTCGATTTGCTGCTTTCCATGTCCTAATTGCTGATAGTTTGCCTGCCTTTAATATGTTTTCGTCTTTTTGGCCTTGATTCCGCTCCACATAGCAAGCTAATTTTATCGTTGCATTAAACGCTCGTTCCACTACCTCACTGCTTGTGTCGGTCTTATTTTGTTAATGTAAATTTCAGTCTATTTAATTCTCCTTGCTGTCTTTAAAAAATCGTCCTATTTCAATACTAAGAATTTGAATTCTTTCTTTACCATACGGTACCGGAATTTTTCAAATATTTCCAAGCGAAACTTCTAAGTCAACTTTTGATAATATACTCAGTTTAAACATTTTGTGCTGCTTGATATCAGCCTTTAATATTTCTACATATTATTGGTGGTTCTTGGTGATTTCTCTTTTCAAGTTGTGAACTAATAGCTATCGTATTTTTCGACAATTCAGCAGCATGCTCAACATTTCTATAACCCGGGCAGCAATAGTGGAGACATGGTACTTTAGGCATTTTGTCGTCGACGGCGCGGATTTTGCCATTACAACAAATTTACTGCGTTATAATCTTATGCCTGGTAACATCCCAAATCAAGTTCTAACCTAATCGAAATTAAAGCAAAAGAGCCATGATATTTGAATTAAATTACAAACTCTTCTTTGTAGTTAAATTACTAATTACATTAATTTTTGCTGATTTGTCTTGGAATTGAAGTACTTTTCCAAATACGGTAATTATAATTGGTAATTGCCAATTTTGTTAAAAAGTACTTGACAATTACTTTTTGAAAGTTATTAGTTACTACATTCACCTACTCAATTACTTTTGAGTATTTAAATTACTTTTCAAGTATTTGAATTACTTGCGGTAATTTAAATTACTCGCGGCAATGACATTACTTTCTGGTAATTCAATTACTAAAGTAGTGGTTTCGATAGGGTTTTAAATGTTGATAACACAAACCTAGTGTGCAGAGGCACGTTGAACTAACTTTGAAACAACTTTGGACCAAGCGTTATATCAACATTGAAGTGTCGCGATAATCAACCACGTTTTCAACGTTATGTGGTTGATTCTACATCAGCTTATGATGGTCCTTTAACTTTAACTCTCATAACATCATGATAGTCGTTAGTGAGATTGGAAGTCCCCATAAATGCACAGCGACGCCTATAATTGGCCTAACGGCTGTCGGGTGAGTGCGAAATAAATTTAAAAAACGTGATTTTTACATTTGGTTGTCAAGCCGAATTTTCACCCATATATTAACGTTGTATCGTCGTTGCCTTTCAACAGATAATGTTCGTACTTTATACGTTAAAACAACCCATTCTAAATGCAATTTTTTAGTTGATTGCTAACGTTATAAGCACGTTACGTTTTAATGACAATTCAACGTGTTTTTGCGTCGAAACAACGTTTTATTTGATACAAAATTAATACTTTATTTACATCAAGTATCAACGACAGAAGAAAGTAACTTTTTTCTGAATAATCTTTATTGTGCCAGTTCAATAAAATACAACAGCTACTTTAGTTGATAGACGAAATCTTAAAACAAATCAGGTAGCTACTTCAACACTGTGTAGTTCCACTCAAAGTCGACAACCGTTCTATCTTGAATGGGAAAGAAATTAAACTTAGTGAAACATAGGACATACATACATACTATTCTTCCAATGCAAGATATTCTTATGTCAAATTAAAATAATAGACACACAACGTTCTAACTCACAGATTTCCAGATTTTATCAGCGACTCAAATGGCGACCTAAACAGTGCATCAACATTACCAGACAAAGGAAAACAGCGACTTGCCAGCATATTGCGTAACGCGTTTCAATTAGTCGGCACTATCATATGAACAATGACTTTTCCCCGTAATAGGCTTGTTGAGCACACGCCCTGAAAAAGGGTACAACTTACGTGTGGTTGTGAACGACACAGCAACGTTTAATATTAACTGCTGGTTTAAAATTCACTTAAAATCAACTACTTCAAAACGTAATGCAAATGTAATTATCGTGTTGTTGTATAAAAGTCATATTAACTTTAAGAGTTTAGTAATTTGGGAGTTTTTGGACAAAGTCACGTTAAAATAGCGTTACGATAGCGTTACGCTAAAAATAGAAAAATTTGATTTTGATTGACTGTATCGTTGACGTCGCTAGGGAACATAAGTTTTAGCGGCCCTCTATTTGAGCGTAACGAAATTGCAAAAACTCCCTATTATCTAAAAAACGTTTTATATATTAACGTTATTTTAACATAATGTAGAAAAAAGAAAAAAGTTTTCGTTTTTTTATAAACGCCATGTCTACGTTTCACGTTAACTGCGAGTCTAAAAAGCATTTAAAATCAACAACATAAAAACGTTATGCAAAAATTTTATAATACAACAACGTTATATCGACGTTAAGAGTCGTGTTAGCTTCAAAAAAGCGTTCGGAAAACTACAATAACAAGTCGACTATTAATCTAAAAAGTGTTCTATATTAACGCATGTAAGGGAAGATAGACGGTCGGCCTTACCTTTTGGCGAAAGTTATATTGGTTATTTTGCCGGCTGGTAACTATCGGCCTAATTGGGCTAGCTCGCCGCGAGGGTCGCAGGGTTCCAGCTATGCTGAAAGAGAATACAAAAAAAAGAAAGGAGTGGGCGCCAGGTCCTAGACTCAGATCCAATTCCTTGTGCCGGACCTTACACAAGGTCGAAGATAAAAACCAGCAAGTCAAAAATAAGCAAATCAACAACCAATGAATAGATCACAGCTTTATTTTAAATATTGGTGGGTACTATAGTGCATCGCAAACCCGCAAACATATAAGTATAGATCATTAAAAAAAAGAATATTGCTAATCATCGACAATACTAGATTTTCAAAAATATAAACTAAATATAAGTACATAAAAAAACAATAAAGGGGGCTATTAATATATATGAATAGGCTAACGCACTAAAACGTTTCGAGCATAAAATAAAGTAACGCGAGGTTTAAAGGAAGCGTATCGAATATTGACTTACAAAAAAAACTAGAATAGACCCCGTGAGGCAGGGCAAAGCAGAGCCAGGTTATGCAAGCGCTCAGCTGATGCGAAACCCCGAATATCAGCTCAGAAAGATCCTAAGTAAGTATTCAAAATTTCTAAAGGTCAAAACTACCAGGATATATGGCCATATAAAAGCAGGGTAGATTTCTCAGTGGAAATACATCAGGTACATAAATGAACACTAAAGCAATCGCTTGAATAAACCTTCGGCAAACTTGTACCTACGTAGAGACTCGCAAATAAAGTACAATAACGCGGAATTGACAATTATTCTACCGGCGGCGGGCCTTATGACGCAATCGCTACTAACCCGAGATTAATCAGTCATGAACTGAAACTGCAGAAGCAATCGACTACCGATGTCGCTACTCTAGCCACTATCAACATCGAAACAACGCAGCAAACGTCAGACGGCTGACAGCAAATGGCGACGAAAATAAATATAAATATCTGTATATTAAACAAACCGCAGGCAACGAGCCGTAAGTACAACCCTAAATCTGAAGTAATTAAACGAAAGATCTAACATACGATTTTCAGGGGAGCTCGATGGGGCGCGGCGGCCGGCGAAAGTAGATATAAATATCTGTATATTAAACAAACCGCAGAGCTGCCTTCACAAAGTCGGGTAAGCTCGATTAATGATTCGATAAAGCTCACTAAAATGCACAAAATGGATGCTCGAAATTTGCAAAAGCCCTATTATAATAACGCATCAGATCTATACAAAGGCATGCACTAATAACTTAACTAGACGAAGCATTGCTATGCCAAAAATTATCGCACATATCCTAGCTATTAACGAGACGAGATACTATTAACTAACTATAAAATACACCAGGCGCAAATAGCTATATCAGTTTCTTGCCTGTAGTAAAAACATGTCGGCTCCTGACCTTTGGCTTTCGGGGGCCGAAGACGGCAGAAGCAATGGGGGTTCCGGCAGACACAGCGGGAGGCCCAGCGGACCGAAGAAGCGGTGATTGTGTCGCAGGTGAGTGCAGTGCTACACCCTCTAGCGTAGCTCCCAGGAAATTGCAGAACTCCTTGACAACTCGATAATTTCAGGAGCCCAAATCGACGGTTTGGATGCCCGCAGGGTGCAGCCGAACAAGGAATGCTAAGCCTCTTCAGGGAGGAGTTCATCCTCTCGCAGGAAGCGTCCAAACTCTCCCAAGATCGTAGCCGACAGGAAATGGCATCCCACAGTAAATGGCTATAACGCACAATGCCCAAATAAGTCCCAAATAAGAAGAAACTGGCCTTATCTTACCTCACGCTGGAATTGAGCCAGAGGAAAAAGCAGAAACAATGCTGGCCTCAAACGAATCCGCAGTTGCGAAGGACGTAAGTATAACCAAATCAAATACGAACGTCTTAAGGGCACATGTGCTTTTTCAGATCCTCCGAAAAATCAAAACGGAGCTGAGCTACACTAATTAGCTCACAAATTTAAGCACACGGCCGAGGCACTAGCAGCCTGCACCAAGTTTAAAATGGGAAAGAGCTCAAAAATCCACCAGCTACCAGTTATCAAAACTTTCCAAAATTTTTGGGCCAAAAGATGCAAAAAAACAGCCTGAAAAATTTGACTGCAAGAAGTGATATCCTTTATCTAGCAACAAATAGAATAGTGCAGAATAATTTGCATCAGGGGTTGCCTAAGCGCCATATACAAATATCTGTAGGAATATGACCAAAATAAATTTAATTAGTAGAATATGGGTAATTATTCGAAGAGTTGCTTACCACACTGCTTGATAATTATAGGAAAATAATTAAAAATAAGATACAGCTAATTATACCTAGTTTAAAGCATGCAAAAATTGGCAAAAGCCAACCATAAATATTCAAGTTCAGAATTCAGCTAGCAAAAGTTCAATACTACGGGGGACGCTCCAAAAATATCGTAACAGTGGTCATCACACGACTTTCTTTTACTGCCTGTAAAGCTTTTGCCATTTTTCGAAAAACTGTTATTCATATAATCTTTTTGAACAAAAGTTGTATATAATTAATTTTTATCAAACAATTATAAAATTTTCCTGGAAAACAGAAAAAAATAAGAATAAAGTACTACCCGTTACCCGATTTTAACCAAATTTTACACGGATCTCAAAATTTATATTAAAAACAGAGACAGAAATTTTGAGGCCAATCAATTAAAGCATCTGGTCTGGAGAGAAGACACATACAGACTAACAGACTAATAAGCTGACAGGCTGACAAACTGACAGAGATACATCACCTCGGAAAAAACTTTTTCTGAACGAGAAGACACGAAAACGGATATTTCCGCAATCGAGTTCGAAAAAAATATGATTAGGTACTATATATGACAAAGTAAAAGAAAGTAAAAATACCTTTTCCGTTGATCGTTTATTTATAGGTTTCATTATGGTATAGAAAATCGATTATTAGTGAATGATTTTTTATTAATAGACGATTTTGGTATAGGTAATTAAATATACCATTAATGTCAAAACTTTGGGTGTCAAATTCTTATCATGGAATAAAACTACATTTTCTTCAAATTAATAAGATACGATCAACAAAAAAATATTGTAACTAACTCGTGTGTTAATCGGCAATTAATAATCTCTACCATTAACGGGCGAGCTCTAGCGAGCGCGTTAAAATGTCTCGATTATTAATCCCTCTCATTAACATACTTGTTTGTTAAATAACTTTTAAGGTTTTGTATCTTTATGACTGTTCAATATGTGACTAAAAAGCATTTTAGCTTAGTTGTAGCTATTATAGTTATATATGTATATGTATCAAGTACATAATGTATCTGTAATGATTTTATTGAACGAGTCTATTTTATGTCATAGCGAGCGTAGCGTAGTGATAAATAAGACAAGTCAAATAGGTCTGATTATGTACGAGCTGCATACAAAGCTTTTCGTTCGACTGCACTGCAAAAGATTTTCTTTTATCCACAATAACATTTATACCGGAGAATTACATCTAGTATGCTTTGAATTTCTCATAATGCAATACCAATAACGATCTAGAGATTCTGTATATAGTTTACTAAGAGTTGGGCAAAGAGCCTGATTTGACATACATTTTTGATCCAAATTAGATATTTCACATATGTCGAACAAAGAGGTGGAACCAACCTTGCTAACTTGCCTTTGATGGGAGAGTTATCAGAGTATTGATCATTCTTAGGATCTCTAGAACCGACTATTAGGAATATACCTACAGCCAATTTAGTTAAGATTTAGATGTGTATTTGTGAAACTATCAGTCGTAACATGTTACAAAATATGCAAAAACGCAACTTTTATCACACATGCCTTGCGAGAAGTGATCCAAACCAATCAAAATGTATCCCGTTGTTTGCCCAACTCTTAGTAACCTATATACAGGGACTCTACTCGTATAACGATCTAGCGGCACATAAAAATGTACATGCAATCAAAATTCGAAACCTACTAGATGTAATTCTTTTTAAGACACCCGGTATTAGTAACACTAGAAAATCAAATTGCTTTGAAACATTTGATAGTTTCGAAGTGTGCTTCTAGGTTAATTGCGTTATCATTATCAAGAAAAACTACCTATTGCCGCAAGGTATTAAAGATGAATTACTTTTTATTATTTCTCAAGTTTTCAGTTAATAGCTATAATCTCCTTCCTTGATTTGAATAAAATGACATTATTTTGTTGATAACTAATGGACATTGACAGTCGGCCGTATTACATTACTCTATTGACTAAAGTGGCACTTTATTAACGCTAAATAATACTATAATAAAGTGTATATGAAACCTATAGAACAGCAGAATTGATTACCGTTATACACAATTTAAAGAAACAATTTACCAAACGCAACAAGTATACAGTTATTACACGTAACCACAAAACCTTTACCAATAAATAAAGGTGTACGGAAAGGTGAAAGTTGAAGTCCTGCAATAGTTGTAACTACACTCGATGATATTTTTAAACACCTAAACTGTGAAAATAAAGGCATTAACATAAATGGAAAAATGCTTAACAACTTAAGGTTTGTGATGAACTAGTAGCAAAAACGAGGGAAGAACTACAAGACATGTTAAATGAATTAAAGTTCGAATCAGCAAAAGAAGGATTAAAAATTAATTAAGAAAAACTAAAATTGTCACAAATACGGAAGAAAATATATATGTCACAATGATAATAACACCGTGGAAAAAGTGGACGTGACTACCTCCCTGGACTTTCCCATACTGGAAACTGTTCATATCGTCTTTATTCAACAGTCTTTACAACATATCAAAATTTCAACTCGATGACTCACGTCTTCACCGTGATAAGCGTTTACACTTTCACGTAAATTGCGGGTAAATATAAAAGAATGTGTAGTTCAAAACGTGACCACCGAGCTTCGGTAGATGGCGCCAAGTGGACAAGCCGCCACTGTGCTAGTTTATTTATGTATTATTTTCCTCAAAACGGCTGTAGCACCGAGGTGAAATTTTCTAAGTACCTGGAAATTATATTTTCTAGGGCATACAAAATCGATTTTTTTATTTTCGCGGAAAAAGATTCTTTGACGCAAAAATATAACCGTTAAAATAAAAAAAATATTTTTCAAAAATAGAGGGGGGAGGGGGCCGGTGCGCTTACATATATCCACGAGTGTAATATTTTTTTGCATATTCATATGCTCCATTATGCACTGAGCAATTCAGTGAAAACCCCAGCTACCTATCTTGTTTTGTTTATTAATTAAAGGGGTTTAAATTTTCAAACTTCAAAGCTTCGTAGAGGGCGCCACAGATAATTTATGAGATTCTTTAAAAAACAGATCGATAGCCCTTTTCGGGGTCTATCAGTGTATGAAGTTTAAACAAATTCCTGTGGGCAGTTTTTGAGAAATGATTTTTAGAAGATTTCCAAAATTTTGAAAATTTGTAATTTAGGCCCCTTAATATTTTTCAAAACACTTTTTATATCACCTCATGTTAGCCTTCATATACTATTCAGAAAAAAAAATCAGTTGAATCGATTCATCCGTTTTTGAGTAATAGGGCGTTAAACTCAAAATTTTCAAAAAATCATAGCGCCCTTCATTTTAAACCTAGCGAGTTCGGCAAAAAACTAACAAATTTGTCTTATGACCCACTATCGTTATCCGCGATAAAATTTTCAAAATTTTAATCACGAAAACTGATACCAAAAAAACATGCGTAACTTCCGCTTCCGGTTTCGGATTTTTTTGAAAAGCTTATTTTGTCGATGAATTTTCAATACACCCCCGCATTCCAAAGCGCATCAAAATCGGAGCAATACTTTCGGCTGTAGGAGCGTCACCCACCCACACACCCACACACAGACAGACATTTTTTAAAAACCACTTTTTTGGGTTCCTGGAGGCCCAAAACGGATATTTCTGTGAAAATCTCGATTTCCAAAATCTTCATGATTCCAAGACTTTCGTATACCTATGGGTATGGGAAAGTAAAAAGTA